>JAGPOY010001077.1:0-18981 GCA_018983105.1 Silene uniflora
ACCTCCCCCGAGTCCACAATGGTGCCACCCCAACGAACTACGCCTGAACCCTAAAACGTTCTACCCCTGACATCCCCTGCCGTCGACTGTCGCCTTAGTCGTCACCACCAGCGACGACAACCCCTGCAACCACCATCAAATGACTCGACTCAGACCCAACTACACATCCCCCTCAACGACGACCCCTATAACAACCCCTAAACACCACACAACCCAGATCAAACCCGTGACACAAAATGCAAAACAGGGGAAGGGAGACGAGTCTTACCAAAACAGACGCCTGCACCGCCACCAACGCCGCCTAGAACCACCAACGACCGCCCTTAGCAACTCCTCTGATCCGTCGTCACCCTCGCTGCTCCCTCGCCTCACGCAAAATGTGTGTGTATGATGTTGTTGTGCGTCGAAATGGGAATGACGGTAGGGAGGTAAGAGGTTTATGGAAATGTGGAGATTAGGTTTTTAGGGTAAAATCGGGTTAGGTGAAGTTGTAAAAGGGTAAGGCGGGTTGTGGGTAATTGGGTAACTCGTTTATTGACCCACAAAATCCCGACTCAATAATAATTCATCATATAACTTACTCGACAACTAGCTACGATATAACTCACTTAATTACTTCTTTACGATATCACAACTCAACCAAAATAAAGTATAATAACGAATATCTAATAACGTCCGTCTAATCAATTATAAAATACGGGGTATTACATGGACTCCATGTATGAGAACAACGTGTGGGATCTTGTGGACTTACCTGCAAAGGTTCGTCCCCTTCAATGCAAATGGCTTTACAAGATAAAGCATGCCGTGGAAGGACAACAAGATACCTATAAGGAACGACTAGTTGCAAAAGGTTTCACCCATGTGCCAGGCTTGCACTACGATGAAATTTTTGCACCCGTAGTCATGCTACGTTCCATTCGGATTATCTTAGCGATTGCCGCTTTTCATGACTATGAAATTTGGCATAGGGATGTTAAAACCGCCTTCTTAAACGGTTATTTGGAGGAAGAGTTGTACATGGTACAACCCGAAGGTTTTATCGATCCTGAACATCCTAAGAAAGTTTGCAAGCTTAAGCGTTCCATTTATGGACTTAAGCAAGCTTCTCGGAGTTGGAATCATCGTTTTGACCAAGTGATAAAAGAGAATGGTTTCATTCGATCAGTCGAGGAACCATGTCTATATATCAAGTCGAGTGGGAGCAAGATTGTCTTCCTAGTATTGTATGTTGATGACATACTCCTGATTGGGAATGACATACCTCTCTTATCTTCGGTTAAAGCATGGTTGAAGAACCATTTCCAGATGAAAGATCTGGGTGAGGCACAACGAATTTTTGGCATCCGTATCTATAGAGATAGATCACGAAGGATGTTATCTCTCAGTTAGGAGTCTTATATAGATAAACTTCTAGAGAGATTCAGCATGACTAACTCCAAGAAGGGGTTTCTTCCTATGGCTTCGGGGGTGCATTTGAGCAAGTCTCAGGCACCTAAGACATCGGAAGAGAAAGAGCGCATGAGTCGGATTCCTTATGCTTCGGCTATAGGATCGATCATGTATGCCATGATATGCACACGTCTGAACGTGGCATATACATTGAGTATGACGAGTCGATACCAAGAACATCCAGGTGAGCAACACTGGATGGCCGTGAAAAATATCCTAAAGTACCTACGGAGGACTAAGGATTGGGTATTGACTTATGGAGGCGATTACAAGCTCTGCGTAATCGGTTACGCAGATGCTAGCTTCCAGACGGATCGAGACGAGTCGAAATCTCAGTCTGGATTCGTTTTTACTCTTAATGGCGCTGTAGTCAGCTGGAAGACTTCCAAACAAAGTGTTATAGCAGATTCTACGACTGAGTCCGAGTACTATGCCGCTTCTGAAGCTGCAAAGGAAGCTATATGGATGCGTCAATTCTTACAAGGACTATCTGTAGTTCCTAGTTCGAATGACCCAATCACCATCTATTGTGACAATAGAGGTGCCATCTTCCAGGCTAAGGAGCCTAAGTCTAGCAACAAGTCTAGACATGTACAGCGGAAAGCTCATCTAATCAGAGATTACGTGGAGCAAAAGGAGATAGTATTAGATAAGATTGCTACGGATGATAACATAGCAGATCCTCTCACTAAACAATTACGACAAGATAAGCATGAAGGGCATGTTATTTCCATGGGAATTAAACATGTTCCAGAGTTGTAGTACTCTTTTATGGATTTAATTCATTTTCTCGTGTACTCTTAACAACCTCATTGTTATGATATATTTATATTTTGTTTTTCATGTGGATTGTACGACAATTTTGAACACCACAAAGTGAACTGAATAACATTATATTGTTTTGGTCCTTAATCGCCTAAATGAGCTGATAACTCCGACGATTATTTTGTGACGTTGGTTGATGGTGGGTTCAACGAGCCATAAGTCAAACGGTTGACAGACCAATCACAGTTGCGAGTTATACGGATATCTCGTAGGACAAATTGTGACAACGTTATGGAGTCCTAAGTGTTACAAAACATTCGGTGCCAGGTCGTGGATTGGACTTCCATAGTGTTCCTAGGAGTCGATTCTTTTGACCATCGACTGTCTCTTGAGATTAAGGTAGATTTTGGGTGACTTTGCTTTCTTTCCCACGGTCCGCCGTAACAGGGGGGCAAGTGGATTTTCACTGGGTCATTTCATGCTGCGCTTACATCTGCAGGATTCGAGTTGAAGGAAATATCCACCCTTTATTAGGTTTTTAATATTTCTCCGGGCCACTCGAGGAGTTGTAACTGAAATGCATGGCCATGCTCGAATACAGATTCGTTTTATCAGTTAAGTTACTCTCTAGTCGGGGAAACCACTCTTGATACAGAGCGCTTGTGAAATACGACCTTTGTGAATACGGATTTGCAAATTGTTTTACATTGAGTGGGAGAAATGTAATTGGATGTGAGAATCGGTTATCGCACATACACTTGTACGGTCAAGTGGGAGATTGTTGGAGCTGGTGTCCTCCTCAGTTAGTGCAATAACTTATTAAATCTCTAAAAGGTTCACAGGGTATACTTTGTATTATTATCAGTTGATCCACGTTTATCAATAACGGTTGGCTTGCTAGATAATTTTGACGTTATTGTCATACAGATGGCGGTGATAAACTGGTCCCTAAAAGTCACACCTATAGGATACGTTTGAGAGATGTGACGGTATGAAAATACAGTCATGTTGATGCCTAATACGACTAAACAGTTAGTCGGAGTAATTGACTAAAAGATTAGTCAATGCGATGTTGAGATAATTATTTAATACAAATTAAATAATATTGGCTAAGACGGATTAAACTGTTAATTCGTAAATTAAATGTAAACGGTTATATTTAATTAATGTATATAATGGGAGCTTAGACGGATTAAACTGTTAATTCGTAAATTAATATAAACGGTTATGTTAATTAAGCTTAATATACAATATTGTCATTTTATTATTGTCAGACTATTATTAATATATCGACTATTAATTTCTGACATTGTAATTGACGATTTATAATAAAAACCCGTAACTATACGTTTTAGCAATTTGGGCATAACCGCGAATTAAAATAGGAAGAGAGTGGAAAGCCCACTCTCCTCCTAATAACCGTTCGGCCGAATGAACAAAAGGAGAAGGACTCTCCTTTTGTCATTCATTCAATTTCATTTGAAAGAAAATTAGGGTTTTGAGAAATATCTCTCTCAAAACTCAGATCTCACATCGTAAAAACCTCACAATAGTTCTCTCAATATTGCAAGGCAATCAGAGAACAATTTTCTAGCAAAGCGGCATAGTCTCACGCGGTCTTGGGTGCAACATTTAGGTGGAAATCTACTTTGATTTGTGTTCTTAGGCCATATTTGCGAGGACCTAAGGTTGTATTTTCATATGTAGTTTTTCGATTTATGTATTTCGTTTATGACGCATATTTCACATGTTAAATTTTCGTTATAGTCCTAAAATTTAAGGGGTGAATATACGGATATTCCCCACAGTTATATCCTAGCATGCATCAACACGGTTTCCCTCATCCTCGCATACAAGAGAGTTAGCTACACATGCTATAACTAATAACGATAACAATTAATGTAAACATGCTAACTAATGACATAATACGAGAAAAGTAAGCTAAGGGAAAGAGTAATACGATCTCGTGTGATCCGGCGTAGAGAACGTAGGGTTCCAGTCTCCAAATCGAACGTAAACCGAAAAGGAAAAGAGAAGTAAAGGGAAAGAAAGGAAGAATTCTAATTATTAGATTCAAAAGAAAAGTAAAAACAGATGATCAAAGTGTCCCCGGTTTTTTTTAGGTCTGTCGACCTTTATGTGCTTTTATAGTAAGGCACGTACAAAATATTATTAGTCTACAGGCTTCCCTAACGTAGCCAACCCTAAAAAACTCTCGATCGAGCACTCAAGGTTCTCGATCGAGGGACAATCCCCAGCAGTCTACTCGAACGAAGAGTGAGGCTTCTCGTTCGAGACCTTCTCCTTGCAGCTTCCTCGATCGAACACAGGACAGTTCGATCGAGACCTTCTATTCTTCCTGTCCTCTCGATCAAGCACAGGGCAGCTCGATCGAGGCTTTTCTGCTCGTCCAGTCTACTTGGTCTTCGTCGACTTGGGTCTTCATTTGGTCGTCGACAGGTTCTATGCTCACGCGAGTAATCGTCTTTTGCGCTTCCATCTTCTAAAATGCAACTTTTAGGCCAGAAAAGCTTGGTTTTTCTACAATCCAGCTTATACCTGCAAAATAGCAATACAAACGCAAAGTAGTCTATTCGGGGCATAAAGCGATATAAAACCACTTATAATTACAGAAATACGTGCCAAAAGGGACTGTAAAAGTCTATATAAAATGCACGTATCAACGATTATAATGTATGAATCATTATACGTCCATAAGCTTTGAGCTTATGTTTAATCAATCATTAAATTGAGTTTAAGAAAACTCAACTTTTGGGAAAAGTTAACAACCTAAAACCATTAAGTTTAAAATTGTTTGTCTTTCAACTTGTCTCACTTTTATAACTTTATGAAAAGTATTTCTTCTTCTTCTAAAATCATTACTTGTGGCTTATTGCTATCTGAAGAATAAATAGTGTATTTATTCTAAAGATAGAGTGGGAGAAACTTTAGCCACAAACATGATTAGTATTTGGTCACGTTCAAGTAAATGGGATCTACTTCGTAACTACGTGAGGAGACCAAAAGAATATGTTCTTGATGGTAACTACGTGAGGAGACCAAAAGAAGATGTTCTTGATGGTAACTACGTGAAGAGACCAAAAGAAACTACGCAAGGAGACCAAAAGAAGGAGTTCTTTATGGTAACTACGCGAGGAGACCAAAAGAAGATATTATTAGAGATTTTTTCTAGAGATGATGATCTTTAGCATGTATATATATACCTAGTAAATTTTAAATTAGACATTTTACTTAAGATCCTAATGAAACTAATATGGTGTCTATGCAAATAAACGTGATTTAGTAAGAGAGGCATAGAGAGACATATTGATGTCTAAAATAAGCATTGTTAGTAGGTAACTATGCTAGAACCATTTCTATACTTCATTGTGAGAATGAATTAAGTTAGATATAAAAACCTCCTTTCAAATGAGTATTTGAGAAGGACATGTTCATTAACATACATGGTTTTATCTTAACTACCTTCATATGGAAAGGTTACATTAATTCATTAAATGTTTTGATAAACATGTGGAATTAAGTGGGAGTTCGCAACTATCATGTTTAGACATGAAGTTTAGTGGGAGCAATCATCCTTTATCAATAATAAAACTCATCATTGGGAATAATTAGCCGATACTTCAAGGAAGTATTTGGGTTTTCAATTCTGGATGATATATGGAAAAAATTTTGATCTAATTGAGCATGGGATGTTTGATTGGGATTTTAAGTGGCATCTTGGTTCATCAAAAGGTTATAAAGGTTATTCATTGTGATGAAGATAGAATTACCATGATGGAATCATGGTTGTTTATCGAACCTGAGAACCATTATTTACGTGATTTCGATTACTAATGATTCCGCCGTTAGTATTATCATGTTAACCATGATGCACATGTCCTAGATAAAACGTAAGCTTGTAGCACCTTGTGTCAATGATTAAGCCATTATGAATCGTCATAATTTCTCAAGGAGAACAAATTGACTATTCATGGAGTTTGGAAGAATACTTAGTTGTGTGTTAAGAAGTTACACAAACTCGAGTTTCCGAACCAATAAGGATTTATGTTAATCCTAGGCAAGTTTTATTTGACCATAGGAGAATGACTTGTAAGGGTGTTACATCGTCATTACAAGATTCTACAAAGTCAAATAAGTACATGGTGATTAGTTGGTGCACATTAAACTACTTGTAGTATTGCCCACTATAACCTGTATCACAAAGTTATGAGATAACTAAGTTCCCTCAAGAAAAGGAACGTAAGTCTAGGTAAGAGCCTAGACATGTACTTGATGAGATTCATGTTAATAGAGATAACATGAACGTGAAGAAATTTGCAATTTGGAAGGTTCGAACATATGGACACAGGGTATGTCCAAGTGTTAAACTTTTATTGCAATTGGCAAGTGTATTAATACACTTAAGATTATAAGGCATTAAGTAGTAATATTGTATTAACTGCTTAGATGTAATAATCGCACTTATCGTTTGAGTTATTATTAACTCATCCTGTACTTTGTTATATCCAATGGGTTGTAGAGACAATTTTGAACCCCATTAAAGTGAACTGGATCAACATAGTATTCGCCCCTAGTTGCTAAAATGAAGTGACGTCTCGAAGTGACTAGAGTGTGATGCGATTGATGGCAAGTTCAAGTGCCATAGAGTCATATGGGATGACTAGTCGATCACATAAGCAGATGAATAGGAGCACTCTGTCGGGCTAATGACTGCTTATAGAGCTTTGACAATTTTTATATAAATAGCCTGGTCGTGGCGGGAGTTACTATCGTATTCTGAATGAGTCGATTCTTTGACTAATGACTATTCGCCCAAGGTGGCATAGTTTCAGAGTAACTTTGATTTATGTCCTGCAACTTTCATAATTGGGGTTTATACGGGCATATTTTGGGTTATGATGAGCTATGGCTATTCGAAGGGAAAAGTGCAGTAGGAATTGTCCACCCCTTGTCAGGGTTATAAAATATCTCAAGGCCACTCGAGGAGTAGATAACTGGAAATGCGTGGCCACGCTCGGAAGGTATCTATGGTAGATAATTCCGGTCAGACCGTTATTCTCCAGATCGAGAAAACCGCTCATGATATGATCAAATACAAGTACGACCTGCAAGACACCTTGCGTTGAGTGGGAGATAGTAATAGGACAAGAGAATTGGTGACGCACACTTGTCGCGGACAAGTGGGAGATTGTTGGAGAATGTGTTCTCGACAATATTGCGATCACAGTAATTTAATTACACACTTCAAATCTCATGTTAAGAATACAAATTGGGAAAGTTACTCCTTGTCAACTGGTCGACATTTATCAGTAATGATTGGCTGTCTAAAGTTTGACATTACTGTCATATGATGGTGTTTGACCAGTTGATCCATTTAAGGTCATATCTTAAGGGAATTCGATCTTAATTGATTATTTAATTAATCGTATGGGATACGGGTTAATTAATACATTATAACTGGAATTGATTTTATGAGTGAGTTGACGGTCTTATTATAATTGGATTAAATAAGACTTCGTCAAAGTATTAAAATTGTTTTATTACTTGTGTACGTTTATTGTTTACGAAACAATTGAGACGGGAATGAACGGTCCATCGTAATTACGAAATGTCGTAATTTATACTATGATGACACATTTTATAAGATAGTAATTGAGAATTACTAGTGAAATTATTTATATGTTTCATTATAATAAATTATGAATTTTATGAAGATAAAATTGCATAAATTGCTTAGAGGTCATGTGACATATACCATATGTGTGACATATGACAATATCACACATGACAAAGATAAAATGGACTCCATTTTATCTCATATGGACCGTGTATATGAAGGACAAATAGGGAGTTGGGTGCCTTTAATTAGGAGACCATGTTAATTGATTATGTTGGGACATAATCATAACATGATCTAACCTAGGTGGCCTTGTGAAGGCAAAATTATAGAAATGAGGCACACCCATTGGGCACCCTACCCATGACACCACCGTGCTCCCTCCTTGTTCATAAGAGGAGATTTTCTCATCTTTTTGCATTATTCCATTCATGCAAAAACTCTCTCTTTATCTCTCTAAAATTGGTTTTTCTAGAGAAATAAAATCAATCATTTTCATTTACTAAAATTACATATACATTACTAGTGGTACTAATACTTATTTTAGTAATATAAATAATAAGGTCACTCGTATTTATTTCTAGTAACAAAATAATTACGGGTATTGAGATCGGTTCCTTGATACGAACCTTTGGGCAATCGATTTACACTTAATCGATCGAGTATTGGAGCTATTTTGGGATCTTACTTACGAAGACTAATTTGGTAGGAGACCAATTAGTATAACCGTTTATCATCTATTTGTAAGGATCTCGATTTCTTCTCTTATGTTTTTATTTGCATGCATAAGATCTAAAAATTTATGAGTATAAATTTAATCTCTCATATGTGATATGAGTATGACTCGAAATATGATTTCCAACAGTAGCATGATAGGTTCGACATGTAAGGTCAGTTTTGAGATAAAAATCGTTCTAAGCAATTTATTTGTCAATTGGTTGAATGAATGCATGCAGGAGACCGATTACTTAGTTAACCCCGACCTGGATCGAGAGATTGGTAGGGTAGACTTGCTTAGAAAGGATAGGCGATTCCTACTAGGGCGAAAGTCAGTTAGGACGACCTTAGGGTGATTAGAGACCGAAAGGGTATAATCACTGGTTTGAGACCGAAAGGAGATAACCGTTGCTCTTCTTATCAATAGACTGACCGACCTAGTTAACCCGATAGTGTAGTTACCACGGTGGACCGATTCCTGGCATATTTCTCCTCTTATCTGCTTTATTTCTCTTATCTCTTTTTACTCTCTTTTAATCTCGTAGTTTAGATATAAAACAATCAAACCCTCAAATCTGTTACATAAGACGGACTTAGATATTACAAATAGAACATTTGCCTCCTTGTGGATACGATCCCGACTTCCTCTACTGCATTAGCTTAGGCCAGTTGGTTTATTTTTTATAGGGTTGCGACAGCCGTGTCAAATATTGGCGCTGTTGCCGGGGAGGCAATTGTTTTCTGTTTGTTTTTGTTTAGTTTGTCCTATGTCTCAAGGAAGTTCGGTTCCTTGAGACCGTTCTTATGTCTTCCGTTCTTAGATTTCCGCAGGATGAGAACGAAAGCTTTGGTGCTTATATAGACAGGTTGGAGGAGTTTCTCGAACCAAGACGAGGAAGGTTTCCGGGAGATCAAATATTCCGGTCTATCATCAAGGGAATGAATGTCCCTACGCGAGCATACCTCGAGGCTAAAGGTAAGGGGGATTTTGATGGAATCCCCGCAAAAGAGGCATTAGAATTTTTTGATTGGTTTGCTGCAGAAACTGTTAAACCCAATTTCTCTCTTCATGTTGACTCAGACGAGGAGATGGGTGAGACTTTATAAACCAATATAGAGGATGCTATACAATTTGACGGAGACATAGAGGAGACTACTAGCGTGGTTGACAATCCTTTCTGTAGGGAAAATTTAGAACCCCTTTATGATTCTTCCACAGATATTGAGGACGACTGGGAGGGTCTCTTTGAGAACTTCCCAACTAACGTGTCTAGTGAAAAGGGGAGTGAGGAGAAAATTTTTGACTGTCTTGAGGTTAAATGGGATAGTTACGATGATATAGTAGATGAACCTATTATAGAGGACCCAATTGACCCAATTGACTTTACCGTCCCTTGCATTTGGGATGAATAGCCACCTTCTCCTTTAGCAGACCAGATCCCTCCACCTCACAGTCTTTACCCGTCTAAGCATCTAAATTCTATTCGCGTTATCTTTGAGTCAAATGCTCCTGAGCTTCTTTATTTTCCACCTGCGGTTAAATTAAGCTTTTATATTCCGCCTTTAGCTGGAGGGAAGAATAATTTTGTGGATGTTTTTAGGAGCTGTCATAGGAAATTTGTTAGACTTAAATGTTATTACATCTTTATTTCCTATGCTATCATTATTTCATGGTGCTACTTACAGTTTTGTGTATCACATGCGCAGATTTATGATCGTCTCCTACGAGCTTTGAGCTGCTTTGATTGTGACCAAATGGAGTATTGATTTGAAGCGCTTGAAGATAGAAGCGAATAGGCCGAGTGGGGCCTCATAAACCTGCGCTTATCGGGAGGCAACCCGACTTGTGTTTTGTTGTACTTTATTTCAGACTTTTTGTGTGCCTTATTTCTGTTTTTCTGGGTATTCAAACACTTTTTATTCTGTTTTTGCGTAACTGATCAGTACCTATACTATTTTGTCGCTTGCTGATGCGGCAAATGCTCGATCGAGTACCTTTTGTGCTCGATCGAGTGGTGAAGCTTCCCAAGGCACTCGATCGACCGCCCCTATTCCTCGATCGAGTGACTCCCGTCCGAGAGCCCTCGATCGACCGTCCCTTGTCCTCGATCGAGGCTTCTCCTGCTATTTCTACTCGATCGACTTGTATTTTCGTCGATCGAGTACCCTGATTACCTCCCATATCTGGTTCGGTTTGGGGAGGTTTGTGGTGTGCGCATTCTTGTAAGTTTCCGACTCACTCTCTTTAGTTTGCATTTCTTTTCCTTTACTTTGTACAATGGGGACATTGTACAGTTTGGTTTGGCGAGGTTATGCATCCATATCTTGTCTGCATATTGTTTTTCATGCATTTCCTTTATCACATTTATTGCATTTTCGTATGCATTGTTTGTTTTAATTCAAAAAAAAAAAAAAAAAAATCACATAAAAATAAAAAAATTCATAAAAAATCAAAAAAAATATCACGTTTATTTTTACATATAGTCGAGTCGGATTGGAGTATTTTCGATGATGAAATTGCACTACTAGTCAATTGTATGCTATTCCTTGCATTTTTCACGACTTGCAAAATCAAGCGATTTCTCAAATTTTGTCTGGGAATTTATTTTGAATTATTAGACTTGACTCGTATTTTTGGCAACCTACTCATATTTTCTGAGGTTTAGAGCTTATAACTGGTGACATTCATGACCGGTTTATTTAGGATTGAGAGTAGTTACTCCCCACATTTCATTGTATCGCATGTATACGAGTCTTGATTTCTTATTGCCTGCACGCATGGGTTTGTGGTCGGTATCACGTGTTTAGAGAACTTTTGCATTTTTCCCCTTTCTCACTTTACCCCATTAACTCCACATTAGCCAAATCTGTCAGTTGCCCTTTAAGCTACATTCTAAATTAAGCCTACCTATGCTGAGCTAGTTTAGTAGTTTTGAGGTATTTATTGTATTTTATCGGATTTTGGCTCATATTTATTGTTTTGGAGTGAGTATTCAAGAGAAAAGGAAGGAATACAAGAAAGAAAAGAAAAAAATCAGCCCTGAAAAATCATGAAAAATTCGAAGAAAAATAGAAAAAGAAAAAAATGGCTGGAAAAATTACTTATAATTATTCTTTTACCTCGTGCGCTTATTTATATTTTGCGAGGTACTTATTTTGTGGATTTTTGTGTTGTATATGCCAAATTATAAGGCATTGAGCTTCATTTTAGATAATTGGAAGAGCGGAATGAGTTTTATTATGGTCTTGTTAGGTACTAGCTCCGCTACTTACCCTCTCATTCCCATATTTGTTTTGCCCCTTCTTACCAATTAAGCCTCACATATCCATATTTTGCAATTGTTCGGCACGTGATAGTCCTTGAACGGTGGTTGTGCGTGTGTACGGTAATTGAATCATTATTCATGTTAGTTAGCGTTGCATGTTATGTCGGTCGCAGTCTAGGTGAATGTCTGCATTTTCTTCTTTCTCTACACATATATATACTTGCCATTTGCTTGTTGAGAGAAGAGTGACCCGGGAGAGTCCATATTATCGAGTCTTGCAAGGTCGAAAGTTCAATTTATTTCCAAGATATGTATATATTTTGTTCGCTTTTGTATTGAGCTTGCTGCGGTTGATTATGTGCATTAAAACGGTTTAGCATTGACTTGTAGCTAGCTCTGAGATTTCTTCCTTTCCATTAGGTCCATATTAGTTGCATTTAGTTGCTTGAGGACAAGCAAAGGTTTGGTTTGGGGAAGTTTGATGCGTGCATTTCTTATAGACTTTACGGTCCATTTTGGCACGAATCTCTATGTCATTTAGGCTATATATTGTCACTTTATGCCCCGAATATGCTACTTTGTACTTTTATTTCTATCTTGTAGGTACAAGCCAAGAAGTAGCGGAAACCAAGCCAAAAGTGTCCCAAGTATGCATGCATTTAGGAGATGAGTTGAGTCGGAGCTTGGTACTACCATTTCGAGGTGCGCATAGAAGGAAAGAAGCTAGGCGAGCAAAGGAAGAGCTTCAATTAACTAGTGTCTACTTTGGAGAGCCATATATCGAGTTCTACAACAGATAATCAAGTTATACCAATTGGAGGTGAAAGCTTATTCTCTTAGGTTTCCAACGCCACAAAAATAGCTTGATTCCGATAAGTAACGAAGAAATGGCGGCCGTTTGAAGTTCAGTGCGCGAAGCAGGAATTACGCGCTGAGAAGTAATCGATCGAGTGCTCAATCTGTTCGATCGATAGCTTATTTGCTCGATCGAGAGCTTCTTGTGCTCGATCGAGTGATTAAGGGGAAGGAAGTCCTCGATCGAGTATCTATTTTACTCGATCGAGTGATTGGTTGGAGGATTTTACTCGATCGAGAGGTCTTTGTCCTCGATCGAGTAGTTTTTGTTATTGGGCTTGGGTCCGTGACGCATTAGGTTTTAATTACGCTTAAGCTTTGTTATAAATATGATTAGCACGACTAATCAGGGGATCATCTACCATTATCACACACTTCATACTTTGTCATTCATCCTTGCTACTGTTACTTTGGAGATTTACTTTTCGATTGCTTCGATTTCACTTCTATTATTCAGTAATCATTTCTCTCTCTTTTACTTAATTTTATTTCTTCCTTTATTGTTATTGCTTTTATCTCTTATATAGTTTATCATGTCTTTCTAAGATGAGGGAAACCGTGGTAGTAGCATGATAGGTTCGACATGTTAGGTCAGTTTTGAGATAAGAATCGTTCTAAGCAATTTAATTGTCAATTGGTTGAATGAATGCATGCAGGAGACCGATTACTTAGTTAACCCCGACCTGGATCGAGAGATTGGTAGGGTAGAGTTGCTTAGAAACGATAGCCGATTCCTACTAGGGCGAAAGTCAGTTAGGATGACCTTAGGGTGATTAGAGACCGAAAGGGTATAATCACTAGTTTGAGACCGAAAGGAGATAACCGTTGCTCTTCTTATCAATAGACTGACCGACCTAGTTAACCCTATAGTGTAGTTACCACGGTGGATCGATTCCTGGCATATTTCCCCTCTTATCTGCTTTATTTCTCTTATCTCTTTTTACTCTCTTTTAATCTCGTAGTTTAGATATAAAACAATCAAACCCCCAAATCTGTTACATAAGACGGACTTAGATATTACAAATAGAACATTTGCCTCCTTGTGGATACGATCCCGACTTCCTCTACTGCATTAGTTAGGCCAGTTGGTTTATTTTTGATAGGGTTACGACAGCCGTGTCAGTGAGCAGCCGTTTAGCAGGTTGATATAATGCTAGAGTCGGATGGAGGGGACACAGCCGATTGTAGATCCACAGTTATAGCTTTTCCACATAGATTTCCTTTTCAGTTTGATTTTGGAACAGTTGTATCGTTTTTTAGTTTGGTTTGAGATAGTTTTGAGACGTTGTATCCGTTAACTCGTTTTATACTTTAATAAATTGTCCTCGATTGTTATCTTTTGATGTTCACCACCTCGGGCAACCTAGATGGTAGCATCCTTATATGCTAGGACAGTCCCTGGTAAGGGGCCTTGGTATATGGGGGTGTTACAGCGTCGTCGCTGGGGACGTATAATTTGCTTTTGTTTTGTTTGTTGGTGATTTTTAGTAGTAACTTTGTTTTGGCCTTCGGGAACCTAGTTCCTTAAGGTATTTCTAATCTGTCCCATAGTGTTGTTTATTGCATGCTTAGATGATCGAATAGTGGTAACCCATTATCAATTGATCCGGAAATTGAAAAAACGTCGAGAAACATTAGGAGGGGAAGAATCATGGAGAGATGATCTACTTCAATCACGGAGAGATCAACCGCCTTGAGTGATAGAGTTTTAGTTGACGTTGGAATTGAGTTTGTCAATCCATTTGCAAGAGAACCCCAAAACAACCCACAACCAAATCCCTTACACAACCCACAAAATCAACCAACCACGCCTAGATTTTTATCACATTCCTTACCAACCGAGGATAGACTCCCAAATGGCACTCCTACACCCACACACTTGACGGAAAATTTCATAGCAAAATCCTTTTTCATAGAATTGGTGGAGAGGAGCCAATTTTGAGGTATGCCTAGTGAGGATCCACACCTTCATATGAAGACTTTTTGTGACTATTGTGAAGTCATATCTCAAACGGGTATGACTCAAGATCATATTTGATGGGTGTTATTTCCTTTCTCATTAATCGAAACCGCAAAGCAATTGCTAAAGAGTTTGAACAAAAGCACTCTTCGCATTGACTCATGGAAAAAGCTTGCCTTAACTATTTTCCAAGAAATTCTACCCACCTAAGAAAACCAACATGCTTAGAGCTCAAATCACGGGATTCAAGCAAAGAGATGAGGAATCATTAGATGAGGCATGGGAGCGTTTCAAGGCCATTTGCCGGTCTTGTCCTCACCATGGTCTTAGTGAATGCTTCTAGTTCGACAATTTTGGAATGGACTATATGAAGATTTAAAGAATATATTGAACATGGGTTCTAGTGGTATGTTCAACGAAGTTGATGATAACCAAACATGGGCAAAGATTAAAGAGATGGCAGCTCATACTTCTCAATATAGACGGCCTCGAAAAGCCAATAGAGGAGGACGTCATGAATTTGACTCAGTAACTCAACTTAGTGCCGATTTTGGTGCTCAATTAAGTTCTCACATGGACACCATGAACTTGAAGTTCAAAGAAGCTATAGATCAAGTGAAGAAAGCTTCAAACCCACCAAAGCAACAAATGATTCATCAAGTTAATGCTATGGCCTTGACGCCATCTATTCTAAGCGGAATTTGTGAGAGTTGCGGAACCTTGAGACATGATGAACAAGAATTTAGAGGGACCAATGAGCAAGTCAATGCTTTTCAAGCATACCGAAATGGTACTCCATCCTCAAACGTTTACAATGAAAACACCAAGTTCCACCCCAACCTCTCATACAAAAGCCAAAATGTTCAAAATCCACAACAAACATACATCCCGCCTCCAATTAGAAATCCAATTCAAATAACTTTTTACAACCAAAACCAACTCACATACACCCAATCCAATGACTCATCCTTTGATGCGCAAAAGGCGGTCTTACAAATGCAAAAGAATCAACAAGTGTTCTTCGCTCAAATGCAAAAGAATAGCCAAGCAAGAGAAATCACCATCAACAATATTCTAGCACAAAACAAGATGCACGAGACCCAAATGTCTCTAATGGCCTCTTCAAGTTCCTAAAGGCAAAAAGGTCAATTACCTCCTCAAGGTAATCCTCCCATAAGATATGAGACGACTCATGCTATCCACTTGAGGAGTGGTACCCAATATGAGAGTCTTGTGGTGCCAAGTGAAGAAGTTGTTGTTGAGATGAGGAGAATAAGAGATGACGAGGATTTGGAAACAAATGAAGGGAATGGTACAAGGAGAAATGGAGAAAAGGTGGTAGATGTTAGCAATGATGGAAGTGAATCAATGAAGAAAAAGAAAAAAAAAGGATTGAAGATGAGCCTATTGTCATAAGGCTATCCTTTCCAAGTAGGCAAATGAAGCCTAAGATGGATAGGCAACTTGGGAAATGAATGGAAATCATGAAGAATTTGGAAGCTTCTATTCCATTTACTGAACTAATTTCCCATGTTCCGGCTTATGCCAAGTACATGAAAGATATATTCTCACAAAGAAGAAGTCATTGGTCATATGAAAACTATTGCTTTCACCGATGCTTCTGGTGCAATTCTACAAGGTACTTCGGCTCCAAAGCTACAAGATCCAGGGAGTTTATTTATCCCTTGCACAGTTGGTGACACAAAAGTTTGAAAAGGCACTATGTGACCTTGGAGCTAGTGTTAGTGTAATGCCTCACTCGGTTTGTGCAAAACATGGGATAAGAGAGCTTAAATGCACGAGTATGGCCCTTGAAATGGCGTACCGCTCCAGAAGGAAATCCTTAGGAATCCTACATGATTTACCGGTACGAGTTGGTAAGTTCTTCATTCCCGTTGACTTTGTTATCGTACACATGGTGTAAGATGCTCATACCCTTATCATTTTGGGGAGACCTTTCTTGCATACCGCATGAGCGGTAATAGATGTGAAGAACGGAATGTGAACTTTGGAAGTATGTGATGAGAAGATTACATTTAATCTTATCAAGTTGATGAAAGCTCCCAATCTAGAGGAACCATGCTTTATGGTTGACCATGTTCATGATGTAAATGATAAAGTTGAGCCTCCACAGTCCTATACAAAAGAGGAAACCCTAATTGAAAAGGACAAGGCAGAAGCTCCAATTTGGAGGCAAGAGGTCGATGAAATAGATTGCTATCTATGATAATCTAAGCATCTTTCACAAGCTAAATGGCAAGAACGTAATCTTGGATGTTCCGGGTTGTAAGGTACAGGAAATGGACCTTAGAAGTCCTAATGACTAATGAAAGAAGTGGTTCCTAGTTTTAGCAATGAAATTGATCCAATTAAGGGCTTATCCGAAGAAGTAAATGCCCTTTCGCATGACGATTTTGTAGGATTATTCAATCGTTATGTTGGCAATGCGATGATATTCAACTATGATGAAAGATACATTTGTAATACCCCATATTTTATATAATCGATTAAACGGATATAATTATATATTAGTTATTATACATTTTATATTATCCCGTATCGTAATATAGTAGATGTAATTAAGTCGGGTTCATATCGTAAGGTTTGAGTCGGGATTATTTCATAAGTCGATAGTTGGGTCAATAAGCGAATTACCCAATTACCCCCACAACCCGCCTTACCCATTTACCACTTCACCCAACCCGTTTTTACCCTAAAAACCTAATCTACACATTTCTATGAACCTTCTTTCTCCCTGCCGTCATTCCCATTTCAACGCACAACAACACCATACACACACACATTTTGCGTGAGGCGAGGGAGCAGAGAGGGTGATAACGGATCAGAGGAGTTGCTGAGGGCGATCGTTGGTGGTTCTAGGCGGCCTTGGTGGCGGTGCAGGCGTCTGTTTTGGTAAGACTCGTCTCCCTTCCCCTGTTTTGCATTTTGTGTCGCGGGTTTGATCTGGGTTGTGTGGTGTTTAGGGGTTGTTATAGGGGTCGTCGGTGAGGGGGATGTGTAGTTGGGTCTGAGTCGAGTCATTTGGTGGTGGTTGCAGGGGTTGTCATCGCGGGTGGTGACGACTAAGGCGGCAGTCGAAGGAGGGGATGTCAGGGGTAGAACGTTTTAGGGTTCAGGCGTAGTTCGTTGGGGTGGCGCCATTGTGGACTCGGGGGAGGTCGAATCAATGGCGCCACACGTGTCAGAGTCGGGGTTGTACGGTCGTGGCAGTGGTGGTGGTTTGGTGGTGCGTCGGTGAGAGGTGTGGTGGTTGTTTGGGTGATAACAGGGGCTGTTTGAGGGTTGTGAGCAGGGCTGTTTGGACGCCGTGGTTTGACTCGCCGGCGGGAGTCGACCAGGGTCTGGTGGTCGACAGTGGTGCAGCGTGAAGTGGGTGTTGGGCCTGGTGGTTGTCGGTGTTAAGAGGTGGTGTGTGTGGTGAGTGTTAACCGGGTTGAGGGGATGCGTGTATGTCGGGTTGGTTATGAGTCGTTTTGTGTGTTGTTGCGAGTTTCTAAATTTGGAAAGTCGGGATGTATTATTATTACTAATATTATTATCATTATCGTGATTATTATTATTATTATTATTATTATTATTATTATTATTATTAATATTATTTCGGGATTGTTTAATTATTTATTATTTTTGGGTAACGAGTTGGGTGTCGGGATTCTATTTCGGGAAAGTTACTATTTTTAGTAACTTGCCATTTTTGGAAACCACCCATTTTAGGAAACTTTCTATTTTGGGTAACTTCTATTTTTAGTAACTTCTAAATTGGGAAGGTTTCTATTTTTGGTAACCTTGTATTTTGGGAGCGGGAATAGTCAAGTAAATTAATTATATGATGTATATGTTTAGGTGGCGAGTTTCGGGTGGAGTACGTTTAATCATCTTCTTGCGTTCTTGCTGCTATTTTGAGGTAGGGAAATACACTTGACTTATTACCGTTGTTGTTGGTTTGTGTTGACTGGTGTGTGTTTCATATGACCAAGCTGTGAACGTTGACTTGATTCGTGGTGTTAATTTATGTTATGATTCATATACTGGAATGTGATTGACCGAATTGATCGTATTGAGTATGTTATCACAACATTGGTAATTGGCATGATTTTACATTTAATCAGTTCAATGATATACATTTTGTGTTGCATTAATTATTGTTGAACATTTCATATGCATTGGAGTTGGAGGATGGTGTGGTGGTGACGGTGGTGATACGATGTGATGTTGTGATAAGGCCCAGGCTGGTTCTGCAGGACTTGCCCTGGTGTCCTCAGCTGTTGAGCTGGTATATCGACGACGGTCGATTTATAGTCTGTCGG
>JAGPOY010001078.1:5380-24353 GCA_018983105.1 Silene uniflora
TAGTATTAGCCGCAGCCAATGAAATCGCCCGGAAAAATCAACCAATGAAATCGCCCGAAAAAAGCTTCCTTTAATAATATAGATAGATATTGATTTGAAGGTGTTAAGTCTAGTGATTAAGATATGGTAGATAGATTATAAATTGCAAGCTCGAATCACTATTCTTTGTAATGTAATGCACTTTTGCCTCCTTTAAAACTACCCGATTATTGAATCCGGCCTCTTACAGCCTGGGAAGAAAACTGGGCATGAACAATGCATATCCTAAAATTTTCAAAGGTTCAGTCCATTAACTTGTTCCAAACCTGCTTATTTGCGCCCAAAAATAATTCACGTGAGCCTAACATGTACCCTCTCTTACACATTTGATCACATCTATCTAAAATCATTGAAAAAATATATTTGGCATTAACATAAACACCAGTCCGTCTTGCTTGTGACGGTCACAAGCTTGTAACCCCTCACAAGCTCTCCCACTTGCTCTCTCACTTACTCCTCCCACTTGCCTTTTTGTCTCACGTCACAAGCTTGTGACGGATTTTGTCCGTCACAAATGAGAATTTGTGTAACATAAAATACAATGTAGAAAAACCCTTATTTTTAGAAGTTAATTCACTCTTTTATATTATCGGTCTATCCATATCGTGTTAATACATCCTTTTATTCTCTCAAATGACAAATTTCAAATGATTACCAAATGCAAAAATCAATACTATATATTAAATCCAGGAACCAAGGGACTTCAATGCAGTTAATTAAATCTATACAAATTAATTATACTATATAGTTTTAAATCAATAGCACTGTGCGATGGACCTGAACAAGGGACTTCACTGTAAATATTATATAGTTTTGGTAAAGTATAAATTTAGAGAACACCGGAATATGGTCATTTTCCTTAAAATAAACATGTCCACTTATGGTATTAATTAGTATCAAGATGTTAATTATTTTAACATAAATTATATTTTGGAAACTATTAAAAAGTAAATAAATCAAGCTAGGTTTCCAAAAACTATAATATTCTATAATTATTTCGACTTAATTAATTTAATGTATATAATGTAATATATTTATTTCGAGTAGTGAGAGTAATAAAAGTAACCTTAGGTATAGTAATTACTAATCACTCATTGGATACTTAAAGAGTAAAAATAATTCTGTTAGTCGTAAAAAGAATTGTAGTAACATTGGATATAGTAATATGGTAGTAATCACTTATTTGAATAGCCAAAGTAACAATATTAGCAACGACCGGGAGTAGTGAATTTAAAAGTAGTGAAAGTAACAACGGGAGTAATGAAATTATCAATATTAATGTACAAGTAGTGAAAGTAACAATAATTACAGCGGGAGTAGTTAAAGTAAAAGTAATAATAATGAAGGTAATAAAAGTAACAATACTAAGAACAAAAGAAAGTATATATATTAATAGCGGGAGTAGTGAATTTGTTTCATCATTTATTTCATTGTGATTTAAAAATATGCCCGTATTATAGAAAAATATATTAATAGTAAATTTATAAGTTATGTCGGATCTTCCAAGGGACTTCAATATAAATAAATAAATCTATACAAATTAATCGATACTATACTATATATTAAATCCAGAAACCAAGGGACTTGAATGTAATTAAATAAATCTATATAAATTAATTATACTATATAGTTTTAATCGCTAGCGCTGTGCGATGGACCTGAACAAGGGACTTCAATGTAAATATTATATAATTATGGTTAAAAATATAAATTTAGAGAACACTAGAATATAGCAGGTTTCCTTAAAATAAACGGGCCCCACTTATGGTATTAATTATTTAAGGGTGTTGCTCTTTCAAGTACATGATTTACTCAATCATGTACATAAATTACCACTTTACCCCTCTCATTTTGACAATAACATTTTTCAATTTTCATTACATTTCAAGTTTCTCCCTTGACCTCTCAAACCACCGCCGCCGCCACCACCACCATTACCCCGGTCAACCTCTTCTTGTGAGGCCGCCACCCAAACCAGCCCCCGTCCACTACCCGCCCAAATCCGCTATTTAAGATGGCAAATTATCTAACGAAAGCACTCGGGTATTCGACGAACTACAATGCATTTTACATTTTTACCCATTTAATTTGTACTTTTCAACTAACAGGCACTACCATTTGCTTATACATACTTTAAGTAATTAATCAATTGCTTGATTGAATAGTATCAAGAATTTAACGCCTCACTCTATGTTCTTTAAAAATTCTGGTTGCTTCTTTGTTTGTAGCCTTTGTCGAAACAATTGTGAATTGTGTCTTCCATTAGTGTATTAGATGAATTGATGTTTTCCTGAAGTCCGATTGGCTTTTCCGGACTGAAGGTTTCATTTTTCTACAACAATTTAACGTATGGGTGAATTTAATCTTTGTTTTCATAAACCCTAATTTAATTAAGGCTAATTCAATTTACACTTACTTAGTATGATTATAAAAAACCGATGCGTAAATAAAGAAGGGACTTGATCTACGTGAGAAGTAAGATCTATAATGAACAAATTTGATGAGGATTTGATTGAACAAATTTGATGAGGATTTGATTGACCTTGAAAGAGAGAAAAAGAGAGGTTTTTTTTAGAAGGGCATAGTATGGAAAACTTATGGGAAAATGTCCATGAAAAAGTAAAGCTTGTACATGAAAGAGCAATTACGTTTAATTAACATACACAAATATAATAATAAAGTATTTTATATTTTGGAAACTGTTAAAAGGTAAGTAAATCAATTAGGATTTCAAAAAAACATAATATTTCATACTTCATTAGATTTGTAATTTAATTACTAAATAATAATGATTGCTCTTAAATAATATTTTAATCTAACATTTCAGATTTATTTAAATATAACTCTAATACGACTAGATAATCAACTAAAACGATAGTAATCAGAGTAGTAAAAGCAATAATAATAGCAACGGGAGCAGTTCAAGTCATATTACTAGCAATGGGGTAGTGAAATTAACAATATTAAATGCGGGAGTGGCGAAAGAAAAAAAAACTGACGGCGGGAGAAGTGAATAATAGTAGTCACAAGACATGTAATGAAAGTAACCGTAGAAACAATGAAGAGAATATGAAAAATTAACTAACAATTCAATTTTAGGAAAATATTAATTTATTTAAATATATGAGTTTGAAATGCGGGAGTAGTGAAAGAAAAAAAACTGACGGCGGGAGAAGTGAATAATAGTAGTCACAACACATGTAATGAAAGTAACCGTAGAAACAACGGAGAGAATATGAAAATTAACTAACAATTCGATTTTAGGAAAAAATATTAATTTATTTAAATATATGAGTTTGAAATGCGGGAGTAGTGAAAGAAAAAAAACCGACGGCGGGAGAAGTGAATAATAGTAATCACAACACATGAAATGAAAGTAACCGTAGAAACAACAGAGAGAATATGAAAAATTAACTAACAATTCGATTTTAGGAAAATATTAATTTATTTAAATATATGAGTTTTGAAATGCGGGAGTAGTGAGAAAAAAAATTGACGGCGGGAGAATTGAATAATAGTAGTCACAAGTCACAACACATGTAATGAAAGTAACCCTAGAAACAAGAGGATATGAAAAAGTAACTAACAATTCGATTTTAGGAAAAAATATTAATTTATTTAAATATATGAGTTCGACAAAACTAACATGTCAACCGTAAAAATTGTTGGAGTAGTTAAAAAAACAGTAGTAACTGATGAATAAGTAGTGAACGTAATAGTATTAACAGACAATGTAATAAAAGTAATAATATTAACAGTGGAAGTAGTGAGATGTCTCATAATCTGTTGATTAATTTTACTTCTCATCGTAATTTCAAGATATAAATTTTAAATGTATGTGTTAATCAAATTTAGCGAATCATATTTCATAGAAAATAAAATTTAAATGATAAATAAAGGTAGCCCGGGCGTAGCCGGACATCAAACCTAGTTATTTTCATAAACACAAATATTTGTATAAACATTGCATCATTTGCATGCAAATATTACCTCTAAACCACATACTAATCTCCCTAAACATCTATAACTCCATATTAAAATTAAAATTCTTTGGTAATTCTCACACTCTAAAATATGAATATAACTGGTTTAATTCTTAAATTTTATCACTTAAACTAACAATGTGTTTCTCTTTTATTTTCAAGTAAAAAAATAATCCCAATCTTCATTATTTTTTTTAACTTTTTTTACAATTTTCATTTTTTTTACCATTTTTTTTAGTTAAATAAGCAAAAAGACAACATCGTAGTGCGTTAAAAAAAAAAAAAAAAAAAATCTTTGATCACTCTCCAATCAAATTAAACATTTAATTGAATATCATAAATAGTTATGTAAAACGATTTTACTCAAGTTTATTGTAAAATAAATTATTTTAATAATTATTTACCGCAAATATATACAGAATAATTTGGTATGTTTATAAAACCGTCTTATTCGAATCTAATCGATCTACGATATACTACTTACGATACCTCCGTCTTAACCATTATCTAGGAGACAAAAACGGTCTTCTATCAGTCAAATCCCCAAAAAATCAGAGGACCAATAACACCAAAACCCTTGAAAAAATTGAACACAAAATTGAAGAACAAAAGATCAAGAGAAATTGGAAAAGAAGCAGCAAGAAGCCAAGAACTGGTAATTTCTTAATCTATTTTCAATTAACAAGTTCAAATTCTTAATCCCTTTTTCTCATGTTTTATTTACATATTAATTTTATTGTTGTTTTTAAGTATTTTGGGTATGCATAGAACATAGAACTGAGAGCAAATTAGTCCCAGGAAATCCAATTACTCTTTCCGTCTCAGTCATTTGTTTACCTTTTATATTCATTGTGTGTGTGAGACGTATTTTAATCAAAGGTAAACAAATGATTGGGAGGGGCGGAGGGAGTAAGATTTAACAGGGAAGCCCATGAATTAAATTCAATTAATTAGCTTTTAAGTTGTAAATACCGCCTATACCTTTGAATGTAGATACCATGTTGTGTTAAATGGAGTATTGTATGTTGTTTGTGGCGTAGCTAGAAAATTTGAGTGTGGGGTTTTTTTTTTTTTATTTCGAATTCCCGAGCAATAGCGAAAAATATTAATGTCATTTGATATGGGAAATTTAGATGAAGCCTTACACATGCTCGAATTTTATATGGAAATTTGAGTGTTGGGATGCGAAAAGGTGCCATGTTTGTAAGATGAATGTGTTGGAAGAGGACGCGAGGTAATAAAGTTACTGACTTTGTGACCGGAAATTGTACTAATGCTCGCAGATTTACAGTAATTTGAGTGTTTGGTTGTGAAATTAGCATCGCGTTAGTGAGAGGAATGAGTTCTGACTCTTGTGAGTGATGGAAGGCCGATAAAGTTGATGACTTAATGGCCAAATTAGGTATTAGTGTTTAGTCTTTTCTAGGTGGTTAGAAAGTAGTCGGCCTTTTCTCTCTTTATCGTAGGGTGTTTGTGAGAGTTGGAGAAAGGTCGAAGAAGATTTGTAAAGGAGTCATTGGGAATGGCATCATAGCCGATCCCATTGTATTTTATATTGGGACTAAGGAATTTGTTATAGTAGTTTGTTTTAAACTGTAAAGTCGCAGTTTGGTTTCTTTATACCTTCTTAAAATTGAACCTACTTTCATGTTCCTTGTGTGGATATGTACTTATTAATTCTCGTTTTATTCTATGTAGATCTTGTTGTGACGTTGGGTCTTACATCAAAGTATGTCGGTTTCTTTAACTCCTTCTAAGAGGCCGCATGAGGACAATCCCGTGGAGTTGAATGTTACAAAGACCCAAAAGACATCGAGTTCTGACTCACCTAAAGAGCCAAGAAAAACCTCATCAGGAGGTGATGTTTTCCGTGTACTTTGTCCAACTTCTAAAATTGAAAGTTTGGTTGAGCAAGTAGAAAGCATCATACTACAAATACGTAATGAAACGGGGGCAAAGGTTAGAATTGATAGTCCTGTTCAAGGATGCGACGAGAGAGTGATCTTTATAATGGGATCTGATAGCAATACTGACAGCAAGGAATCAGTATCAACGAAAGACCAAGATAAGTCAGAAGATCATAATGAGAACGGTACTGAGCAAGAGGGTCTTTCAACTGCTGGAGACGCACAGTCCGATAAAACTTCATCTCTTGTAAGAGCTTTGTTACTTGTGCTTGAAAAAATTGTTGAAGGTGAAAACCAAACAGACGTTTCTAAGGAGGAAAGCAATGGTTCTGCTACTATAACGTTCAGACTACTTGTGCTTTCTAGTCAAGTTGGCTGCTTGCTGGGGAGGGGTGGCTCTATCATCAAACAAATGTCAACAGAGAGTGGGGCGCAGATTCGAGTTGTTCCTAAAGACAAACTTCCTCAATGTGCCTCTTCTGCTGATGATGTAGTTCAGGTAGAAAAATAAAGATGACCCTATTTTTTTAGTTTTGTTTTACAATTATTATAGCTCTGGTGTTAGTATTCCTATCCATTGGTATGATTTTCTGTTGATGTCAACATCTTGAGCCTAAGACCCCTTAGGCCCTTATCATGTTTTGCTGCTTAGTTTTGTAAATCTAATCATTTCCATTGTTCTCATCACTGTATTCGTTTTTTATTTTTATTTTTATCATGTATCTGCATATAAGAGGCACCCTTACACTATCAATATGTGGAAACGTGTTTATGCTGCTTCAAAATTTGCTTTTGATGAAACCTGAAGATTTGATGACCCCTGCACTTCTTATTGATTCACTATGAGCATTGACACAATGATACACAGGACTTTACATTTTAATTTTTTTCATTGATCTGATATGGCAAAGATTAGAAAGACTTACAGTTCTTTAGTTTGCATTTTTTAGTAATTTGTACCCAACAAATTGTTTTGGCTTAATTATTTACTTTGTTAGTGTGTACATTTTAGTAATGTGTATCACGCTAGTTAATTCGGTTTAGTTGTTACTTTGTTACTGCAGATCACCGGTCTAGGAGATGCAGTTAGAAAAGCTATCAAATCCGTTTCGCAGCAAATGATAGAAAATTCAAATGCGGATCACGATTCACTCCCTTCTAATTCATCTGGCCCTGCTTTTCATTCACACAATCATCCTGCTTCCAGGTTGGACTCCCAGTCTTCCCGGCCAGTACCTTCTCGAGGGGTTCCATTTGGTAGTGGATTTCGTGACAATGTCGATCTTCGTTCAAATGGTCCACTGTTTCCCCCTAGGTTCCATGAAAACATTATGCCTAACCAAATAGATGTGCCTGAAGCTGTCACATTTCGATTGCTTTGCCCAGATGACAAGGTTGGAAGCATAATTGGGAAAGGGGGAGTTATTATAAAGACTATTAAGCATGAAACAGGGTGTGAAGTTAATATTCTTGAAGGAAATCCAGAAGAGGTGGAGCGTGTAATTGTTGTATCTGGCCCAGCGGTAATGGTTTGCCATATCGGTTAACAGATACATTCCTTGTTATCATTTACTGCGGAAAAATCAAGGATCGTCTCTCTGAACTGTTTAAAACTGAGGCTTGATTGCGTTTTTTTTTGTTTTGCAGTACCCTGAGGATAAGTTTTCAGCTGTACAAGATGCAGTGCTTCGCATACTTACTCGCCTAGCCAAAGCCACTCCTGATACCAAGGAGCAGGGTTTAACGTTCAAGTTTCTTGTCTCTTCCAACCAAATTGGTTGTCTTCTTGGTAAAGGTGGCTCAATTATTGGTGAAATGCGGAAGGTTACTGGGGCTTTTATTCGTGTTTTAGGAAAGGATCAGGTGCCTAAGAGTGCTTCAGAAGATGAAGTAGTTCAGGTAGTGCTTCCTACATTGATTTTTGAGTAGTTTTATAAGCAATATCATCTTTCAACTAGAAAGTGATGACATGTGTGCTGAACATCCTAGTTACATACCTAAGAAACATTCGGCCGAATAATGTTATTTTAGTACTCCATATTTTAATTGATCTCCAACCTAAAAGATATATTTTTGGAACGAACAGAAATGGCGTGTAAAACCTTACATTATTCTTTTTTCATGTAGTAGATTAGTAGTAGATGGCTAACTCATTTTTAGTTATGGGTCATTTGGAAACCCCCACTTTGTTATTGTGGAGAAAAAAGCCTATGTACGCAGGACGACCCTCTTACCCCACTTTGAGCGGGAGCCTCTTTGTAAGCACCGGGACTACTATTAGTTTATAATGATGATGACTTGCAATTCCATATTTGTTTTTTTGAGTGTTTCTCGCCTCAATGTTTGCTAGTTTGTACTTTGTGTACAGCCCCTCCTTCCAATTTTTAGATTAAACCTGGAAAATGGATTCTAGTACGTGTTTTCCCCTTTAACCCCTTGCTCTTACCCGCCGTGAGGTTACATGTAAAAGAACTTGGGTGCATAAAGTCGTCCCTTGTAAGCTTGTAGCACATGGGTTTGTTTTGGAAAAAAAAAAGTTAAGTGTAGTTTAGTCAATTGTTATGGTAAGAACTTACCAAAAAATCAACGTAAACAATGGAACGGCTTAAAAAGGAAAACCTATACACTAAATGGAATGGGTGAAGTGTTCTTTACAGAGCAAATCCGAATTGTTACAGCCTTTTTATGAGATCATGCGAGTCTCAAGATAAAAGAATGAGCCTTGTGATGAGATCTTGTGGGTCTCATCTTTTAAACTCCAGTTTTCAGCGTAAAAGTAGAATGGTTTCGCCTCAATATTTTACATTGTCTATATAGGATTTTAAAATACTTAATGTAATGTTTCTTCTGAGTTCTGAGCAGGTAAATGGAGAGCTAGAAGTTATTCAAGATGCAGTTATGCATATTACTACAAGGTTACAGCATCATTTCTTCCGTGATGCATTCCCTTCTGCATTTGCTGATCGAGCTCTCCCATTTCCTCCGCGCATGGGGCGAGGGGAACGCTCTCCTCCATTCGGCCCACCATTCAGAAACTTTGATTCTATTGGTGGCCCCCCTTTCCATGGTGGTTTGCATCCTTTTGATGATCATCCTCCGTTTATGCGTGAAGGCAACAGGCAGGGACTTCTTGAAAGACCTTGGCCTCCACAGGTATAGACTTCGTGTGCTGTTGGTGCTGATGAAAGCGGTAATAATTTGAACTACAGTGTCTATCTTAATCTTCCGAAGAATGCTGATTTTTGCATTTCTCTCAATTTTTTTCCCAGGCGCTAATCGAAGGCGATCACATGGGTTTACTGGACTATGGTGGACCCCACCAAAGACGAATGTCTGAATTTCGTGGGTATGTTCTCTCATGGCTTGTCTATCAGTGGCTCCTTCCATTTTAGTAACCGTTTATCTAGTTTGCTGATAGAACTGGCTTCATGTTTATTTTCGTGGTATTTTCAGAGGAGGCCAACAGCCTTTCATCACAAATACAACAGTGGAAGTAGTTGTTCCTAGCTCTCTTATTCCTTCTATATGCGGAGAGGATGGTGGTTGTCTGAGACAGATTCGGCAGGTAATTTGCACATGTATCTTCACTTCACCTGCATATTCACTTGTAGGCTAGCTATGTTACTCTGACTCGGTCAACTAGTGTCGTACATAACACGGCATCGAGAGGGTTAGGCGTTGGTATATTATGAGAACGACATTTTTGACCTTAAATGGAGTTTCAGTGTCATTTTGTGTCGGAATGTAGAAGTGCATGGAGGGTATTGACTCTGATTATTCTTGTATTAAAAGGGAAGGCCAAACCTTCGTTTTAAATACGAATTAGTAATAATTTGCAATTAAAATTAACCTTTAGCTTTCCTTTACTCTCACTTTCGATTTCGTAACCTAAAAAGTCTGCAATATTTTCAAGTACCATTTGTTGCGGCCTAAAAATTATCCGAGTATTACAAATTGCCCTCATGTACAAGGTTTTTGAATGCCAAGTGACTTCAAAAATGTAATCTATTTGATGTGTGATCTCTTAATACGTCATTGACATGTGAATTCTTGCAGATTTCTGAAGCAAGAATAGTGATAAATGAACCGAGACGAGCAGGTGCCCCTGAAACTCTCATCATCATCTCAGGAACTCCCGAACAGACTCATGCTGCCCAGAGTCTTATCCAAGCTTTTGTTATGCTCGAGAATGAATCGTCATGATCATTGCACTACCCTCCCGGGGGTCAAATGGCCGCAATTAGAGCTTGTTCGGATACAAATTTTGGAGGGAAGGAAGGAGAGTGAGACGGGTCGAGGAGTATTGTTTTCTCATGCCAAATATTTCCTATATGGCAAGGATATTAATTTTCCTCATCCAAATTGGCTATCTAATACAATAGGCTAAGACGTTGGACGACCCGAACAAGTTTTTTGTTCTTGACTGTAGTTAGGGTAGACATTTTTCTCATCCTTTTTTAAATGTAACTTCAGATTGCTTTGTTCGTTATTCGACATATTTATGAAGTGGTTTAGCGGTCAGTGAATGTCCTATATTTTCTTTCATGGCTGCCCATTGATTCTGAATTTCTGATGCCTGTGCTGGGATTTCAAAGAAGCTATAGCGACTATTTTGTCAAAACGGGTTTAATTTTCCGTAAGACCACAATATTATAGGTCAGTTAACAGTTAACAGGAACCAAGCGACCAACCTTGGAACACATCATGAAGAAAAATCTACGTTATAGTCGACTAGCAATTAGCCAAAGTCACAAACCGAGGTGATACTCCTGATTTGGATTTGAAAACCGTCAACATTAGTGGCCTCCTTTACACATCAAGGAATATGCCACACGGTCTCTGAAAACAATCTGATTCCTTGAGCTGAAGTCATGTCACGATATACACGCAACCAGATAGCTCCGGAACCAAGTTCCTTAATAATAATTATCGGAAAAAAATAATTTTCTCACAAGGAGCGACAAATAAATCGTGAGCGCGAAAAAAACAGCTCCTACAAAAATGTATGTATACAACTCAAAACCTCAGCTTTTGTCTTTTAAGGTGTCTTTCAGTAAAATCCTATCAGTAAAACTAGAGAAGAGTTCATACTTGTTCTTGTCATAACAAACAGTCTTAAAAGCTGCAAGAGTTACGCGATCAACATTCGGCTGTTTATCCAATAACTTGCCGAAAAACAATGCTGCCATGTCTACTTGACCGCTACAACAAAGCTTCCTGATCAAAGTATTCACCGTCTTGGTCCAAACCCTTTTGTCCAGCCTTTCCAAGATGTCATTAGCAGTTCCAAAATCGTCTTTGTTGCAGTGTTCATAGCATAGTGTTACCCGAGTCACTTCACAGGGAGATATACCCTGGTTAATCATAGCATTATACAGTTTTTGAGCCTCTTTCAGTTTCTTTTCCTTGCATAATCCGCTAATTAGGGCGCCATAAGTAAAACTATCCGGCACACAACCATGGTCACTCATCTTGAGGAAATAGGCGGTTGCTAACTCGACATTTCCTGTCCCACAGTATCCACAGATCATGGAAGTGTAGGATTCCTTGGTTGGAACAAGACCAACCTTAATGGCTTCTTTGAACCAGGATTCACTTTCCGCCATGTTTTTTTGCCTACAGAAAGACGAAATTAGGATGTTGTATATGTATATATCAGCATCATAACCTTCCTTAGTCATCTTCCCAAGCCATGACAAAGCTACTTTTGTATCATTGTGCTTGGAAGACGCAGACATGAGGATTGTGCATGTGACTTTATCGGCCTTTAACCCTCGTTGCATCGTTTCTAAATATAGTTCAGAAGCCTCTTGCAATCTTCCCTTTTTGCAAAGGCCACTTAAAACGGCGTTGTAAGTGCAAATATTTGACGTAAGCCCTTCATCCGCCATTATATCCATCAGTTCGTATGCTCTTTCAAACTTGCCTTGTTTAGAGTGCCCATCAACAAGAGTCGTATAAGTGTCAACATTCGGTGTCAATCCCTGCTCCTTCATTCTACCTAGCAACATTTCTGCCCGACTTAATTTCCCCTCCTTGCAATACCCATTAATCATGGCAGTGTAAGTACACTCATTCGGTTTATAATTCTCACTTCGAACCAGCTTGAGAAATAACCTAAACGCCTTCTCCGTCCACCCTTTCTTACAAAGACCATCAATCAAAATCGTATGTGTATACACATTTGGTTTACAACCTTTGTTAACCATTTCCTCCAACATTTCAAAAGCCTGCTTAATATTACCTTTCCTGCATAACCCGTTAATCAAGCAAGTAAAGTTGATCAAATTCGGCTTAAAACCCATTTCTGTCATCCTGTTAAAAAACCAGAATGCCCTGCTTACATTACCAAGCTTACAGAATGTACTGATAACCAAAGTAAACGTCGCATTATCAAGAACAACCTTCTGTTCAATCATTCTGTTCAACCACTTATCCATCTCCGAAATCCTCTCTTTCCTACAGCAACTCACAATCATACTAGCATAACTACAACGATCCGGACACACCCCTTTGTTAGACATCTCGTTGAACACATACTCCGCGTAATCAACCAAACCCGTTTCACAAGCAATCCTAAGAATAAAATTTAAAGTATGTGTACTTGGACATAAACCCTGATTATGCATTTCAATAACCATGTTAACAGCTTCCTTAAACCTCCCAATCTCCGCAAAATTCCTCACCAAACACGACATTACTTCATGGGCTCTCTCAAAATTCCCATTACTGATCAAACAATTGGCACAAACAATGTAAACCCTCATAAAATGTCGAAATTTCGACAACCCGATTGCCCAATGGAAGAAACTAAGGGAAACACTTGAACCCGCGTCTTCTGAAAGCGAAGCGACAATGGTAATAACTTGATCATGGGAAAGTGTATCAGCATCAATGTCAAGATTCAATCTTTGAGGTGAATATCTTGTATGGGTAGGTTCATGATATGACTGAAGAACTCGTAAACATATTCTCTTAACAAAAGATTGCGGAGATGATGAAATTGAAGCTGATTTCTGAGGAAATTGGTGTGCATTTGTATGTAATGCAGAGATTAATGAAGCTGTAAATGATATGAATTTTTTGCATTTTGATAAAGGTTGAAGTTTGAAATGAAAGGGTGTAATCATTGACGATAATTTTCAAGTATCGAGGAACGGAAACTAGTGATTTAAGTATAGTCGGGTTTTCAACCGAAATCATAAATCCACCCGAGATTGATATAATATGGGTTTGGAAGTGCGGAGACGCACCCGTATAATTAAGTTATTAAGTTATCGAGGATTTTTGGGTGAAATGTAAAGGAAATTATGGAGAATTCTGGCTATGGCATTTCATCGAACAGTTGGTGTGCATGAATGTTTGAAGCAGAGCTTAGACCGCGGGAAAAGGTCAGCAGTACAGTGAATTAGGGTGACACTTATTAAAATCTTAAATGAAATTTGGTCGCTATTGTTGTTTGTATTGAGATGTCAATAGGGCGAGTACAAGCGGATATTGCATTGCACTTATCCTAGTTGAAGCGATTATGAAATGTTTTTTGTATTTTTGGTATGTGGGAAAATCAATTACTAAATTATACAACATGTTGTATGCAGTTGTATGGCGGGTATGATTGCAATTTGAGGATGAGGGTGTTTGAGATTAGTTGCACTCGTTATGAGGTATACTTAAGCATGTTTTTTCCATTATTTTCTCTCAATTACCTCTCTAATATACTCTTATTCTAATATATTTTTTTTTCTCGATTCATTAAAAAATTACTTTTATAAAATAATTACAAATATTAAATCGTCCCAAGTTTGGAGTATTCTTACCTGTTATTGCCTTATTGGTAAACTCGAGAAGATGGCGGTAGAGATTAATTGTTATAGGCGTTAGAGATCGGCTTTGAATTGCCACTTGTTATTGGTATACTTAAGCATCGTAACTATTAATGAATTCGTTAATCTTACTCGTGAGTCGTGACTACTAATGTTGAATATTTTGTGAAAATAAAAAGTGGCTACTATTACTCGTAGCTAAATATATTTGGCAAGTCGTTAATGTTTTTTAAAAATCATCTACGATTTAGATATCCTGGAAATTTTTGAAACTAACGTTACATGAATATGACTTTACTATTTGTGAAAAAAAAAATGACTACTATTACTCGTAGTTTAATATATTTGGCCTGTTGCCCTGGATTTATTGGTGCATATTCTCCAACAAATTCTTCTTCAGTTTAGTTGATTTGAGTTTTAGAAATTTTGAAATGTTTAATACGATAAGTGACTATTTCACATTTATTAGATCCACAATGTATTAAAATAAGATCGTTGTATGCAAAGAACACTTGTTTTTATATATTGCAATTCATTTAATAAGAGCTATATACTTTGTATTAACTTTGTTGTATACATACAACGATCTTATACAAGACTAACAGTATTAGATCGAACGTACTTGCCCAAGCTAACCATCATCTTTGTAATTAATAATCCTGAAACAAAAGCCCGATTTGGAGTACGCCGCCCCATACCCAAACCCTAAACCCTAAACCCTTTCTTTCCTGCAACTTTCATGGATTCAAATGGGCGGACCTAAGAATATAAAACAAAACTTAACTCTCTCTAAACTTTCGCTCTCTAAACTTTCTTTCTTAAAAAAACTCCAAGAAAACCCAATCTTTCCGTCTTGTTCCACCACTAGCCACACCTACACTCCGACACCCCCTATATTAATACTGTCGCTCGGGAGATGTGGCCACGCTTTGGCCCATCTCCAGTGGTTGGACCTTCACCTCTTGTTTAAACCCCTTACAAGTTGATTTGCGGTTGTCTTTTTCGGATGGGTTTCTTTCTCCGTCACTGTCGCCGATCAGATCATAATTTCGTCCTTCTTTGTCTTCCATTGTCCGATCGGTTGAAGTTTGGCCTTTTTGTAGTCATGGTCTTCCTCCTTGTCGGTTTCGTTTCTCATCCAGGTTCTTGGTGTTCTTGCATGTCCCTCCCCCGTCTCTTTGTCCTGTCACTGTCTTTTGGAATCCATCCCAGGGGTGATCTCCCCCATTCCCCCCACCTTTGGGTTGGTTTTCTTGTTCTTGTTTTGTCTCTGTCGATGAGTATAGCTTATCTGTCTGTCGCTTTATTGTCCTATGTGGTCGTGTTTTGGGTCCGACATGGTGAACCCCCCATTCCCCCCACCTATTGGTCCCTTTTCTTTTACCAATTTGTTTGATTTGGTTGCTTGTTTGGTGGTGATCCTGGGAAGACTGGAGGAGTCTGTTGGTGAATCGGGTTTTGCATGTCACTCCGTGTTGGTCTTTTTCTTGAGTTTCGTTTGGGGGTTTCCTGGTGTTTGTTGTCTTATATTCGTGTCAGCATGAGACTATTGTGGGAGGTTATGATCTGATCTTGCTAACATGATGGAGACTCTTTCATCTGTTGTTGAGACGGGGTTCTTCTTGTTTTTGGTCTTTTACAGTGCTAAAGGTTTTGGTGTGTTGGTCTGACTTGGTGGTATCAATATGGGACGAATTGTAGTGTTGGGTAGGTTGGTTGTGGTGGTTTTTTTTGGTAAAATGTAAGCTTTTATTAATGAAATAACATCAGATTACATCATACATCGTGTGGCCATCATTCATACTTTAATTATGCTAACTCTATTTGCTCTAATACAAAATAGCTAATTGTAACAACCAATCTTTATCACTAGTTGAGACTGGTTCTTTGATAAGCATTTTCACCCTGGCACGAATCAGTCTTTGTAACTCTTGCACCTTAACTTCAGGCCTAGTCAGTACCAAATTCAGTCTACAATTGTTTCTCTCAGTCCACACTATATACCAACTAGCCATTTCACACAATCGTTCAGTCTTTTGTTGTAACTGTGACCTCCCCTGGCCACCAGCCAGACCAGCTTGCAACCAGTCTGCCATCATCTACCTGATTCTGATCATGTAAGGGCAGTCAGTAAACAGATGAGAATGGCTTTCAATAGCATTCTCACATATCACACATTGGCTGTTATCACAAATCTGCAATCTAGATAATTTCTCCCTAGTATTCAATGCTTCATGTTTTACCAGCCAACCAATCAGGGAGTGTTTTGGAACTATCCAAGAGTCCCAGACAGAGGTGAACCATGGCACAGGAGGGTGTGTTCCTTGCAATAGCTCATACCCAGATTTAACAGTATATCCCTTAGCATTAAGTGTCCAAGTATTACCAGCAAATCCACTTGCTAGTTTATCCCTAACCTTACAAATGTTCCTCCAATTCCAATTGGAATCAAGAGGAGGTTGATAAGTTGACCACTCATGGCCTTTCATATAGATGTGATCAACCCACTGAACCCATAGTCTATCTGCCTTGGTATAAATCCAGTTAGCAAGCTTACCAACAGATGCAATGTTCCAATTTTCAGCAGCTTTAACACCCAGTCCTCCTTCCTTTTTGGTCCTGCAGACAGTAGTCCAAGCAATCAGAGGAGCTCTCTGATATTCAGTGCCCCCTTCCCAAAAGTAGCTTCTGCAAATTGCTTCAATCCTCCTTATTACTGCTTTTGGTATTAAAAAGATTGAACCCCAGTAGTTATGCAAAGTGTTCAGTACAGAGTTGACAAGTACCAGTCTACTAGCATAACTAAGTTTCCTTGCTCCAATCCCTCTTACTCTAGCCACAATCCTTTCAACCAAAATTTGACAGTCCTGCTTTGTTATTCTCCCTGCCTGGATAGGTATTCCAAGGTATTTAAAGGGCAAAGTCCCCTCAGTAAACCCAGATACCTGCAGAATCTCTTGCTTTAACTCCCTTGCTACACCACAAAATACTACTTCAGACTTGGATGGGTTCACCTTGAGGCCAGATGCAGCAGAAAAACTAGAGAAGGCTCTCAACAGGAGAATGATTGATCTAGCACCCCCCTTACAAAATAATAACAAATCATCTGCAAAAAGCAAGTGGTTCAGTTTCAGAGATTTGCAAAGAGGATGAAACTTAAAGTGCCACTTCTGAGTAGCAAAATCCAGCACCCTTGTGAGGTATTCCATGCAAATTGTGAAAATTAGGGGAGAAATTGGATCTCCTTGCCTTAATCCTCTCTTCCCAGTAAAGAACCCAAACATAGTGCCATTGAGATTGAGGGAGAAAGTAGTATAGTTGATATGCATGTCATGACATACTTCCTGAATTTATCAGGGAATCTCAGGGCAATCATCATTTGATCAACAAACCCCCATTCTACTGTATCATAGGCTTTTTGGAGATCAAGTTTAAAAAGACATCGAGGAGATGCATTTCCCCTATTATACAGCCTTACTATATCTTGACATATCATAATATTTTCCAGAATGCTTCTGCCTTGGATGAAGGCTCCTTGGTTTCTACTAATAATCTCTGGAAGTACTCTAGACAGTCTATTGCATAACACCTTTGATATGGTCTTGTAAATTACATTGTAGCATGCAATGGGTCTGAAGTGCTTCACACTAATTGGCCTATCAATCTTTGGAATCAGTGTAATAGAGGTTGCATTAATCTGTGTCAGCAGTTTGCCAGTCTCAAAGAAGTTCAGTATAGCATCACATACATCCTCTCCCACAATCTCCCAAGCATCTTTAAAGAATTGACTGGTATACCCATCTGGACCAGGGGACTTATCCTTTGGGATACTAAAAAGGCATTGTTTCACTTCATCCCTAGTCACAGTACTATTCAAAATTGCCAAATGAATGTCAGTACAGCACTTCCCTCTTCTGACTATCTCCAAGTTGACAGGTTCAGTTGCTGCTTGAGAACCTAGCATTGTTTGATAATACTCTAAGAAGGCCTCCTGAATCTGTTCCCCTTCAATACACAATTTCCCATACTGATCCTCAATACTAATTACTTTGTTTTGCATCATCCTCTTCTTTATAGTATTGTGGAAGTAAGTAGTATTGATATCTCCCTCTAGAGACCATTGAATTTTGGCTTTTTTAATCAGATAGCTGTCCCTTGCCTGCATTAGTTCTTTCAACTCTTGGGATACCAGATGTTCTTGAGTGATAAGCTCCTTATCTCCAGGTGTGATCACAAGGTCCTTCTGAATTTTTTCCAGCAATACACTAGTAATGTTATAACTGTTCTTAATATCTGAAAAGCAAGACTTGTTTAAGGGCTTAAGGACAGGTTTTAATGCCTTCAACTTCTTAACCACTTTATACATTTTGGTACCAGTGAATTGCTTCCTCCAGGTGTTCTCAACATACTCACCAAATACCTCAACTTCCCCCCACATGTTAAAGTACTTGAAATTCCTTCTGCCATCTATACCAGACCTCCTATCCACTATTGTGCATGGGCAGTGGTCAAATAGACCTTCAGGGTGAAAATGAGCCATAAAATCCCCAAATGCCTCCATCCATTCAAGGTTTCCCATAGCTCTGTCTAATCTGCTATACACTCTTGTCCCCATTTCCTGCTTATTGGACCAAGTAAACAAGGCTCCAGTAGCCAGCAATTCCTCCATACAGCATAGAGACACACACTCTTGAAATTGCTCCATCTCAATTTCTGTAGAATTACCCCCTAATCTCTCTACAGGTGTTAACACAGTGTTAAAATCCCCAGTCCACAACCAGGGCTCAGAGCAATGTTGAGCTTCTGTTTTAAGAAAATTCCATAACTCCTGCCTCTCATTCACACCATTATAAGCATAGATCATAGTGAGTAGAAAAGATCTGTCATCACTTCTAGATTGAACCCTCATATGTATATGTTGCGCCCCATAGGAAATAAACTCAAGAGAGAACAAATCTGGCTTCCACAAAACCCATATTCGACCACCTTTATGCCAACTACTATTAGTAGTAATACTCCATCCTTCACACAGAGGTAGCTTTATTTAACAAAATACTAGGTTTAATTTTTGTTTCTAATATACCAAACAGTCCAATACCATTATTCTGCATAAACCACTTTACCAGTCTTTGCTTATTACTATCATTAAAACCCCTAACATTCCAGAATCCTATATTATGCATTTAAATTTAGAGGAGGGGGATCCTTACCACTTTGCACT
>JAGPOY010001079.1:0-18973 GCA_018983105.1 Silene uniflora
CTAATTTTACACTTTCACCTCTTTGTGTTTTATACACCACGCAACTTTTATGTCTCATCCCTTTTTGTTGATCTAAGACCTTGCATGTTAAGACACCTTCCGAAAGGATAAAGTTTTTAACAGGTTCAAAGTTTTAAAAATTTACAGGTTTTCATCAAATTGAACCTATTACAAACATATCCATGCAAAATTTCTTAAAAATATGTGTTTACTTTTCCGCGAAAACCGAGGGTGTCACAGCCGTCCTTGCCTAATTTTCTTATCCCATTAATATGGATTTCTATGATCTTAATTTTTCTTTCGACTTGGTGTATTGACTATAAAACTGCTATTATATAATGTATTCATATCGAACGAGAAAAATTGAGATTATTATGAATTACGTACAATTTTGTTCCTTTTGAATTCCTATGTCATAGATAAATGAAGAGTTATTATTTTATATGATAATTAAACGAAGAGTTATTATCTTACTATTGGCTCTGAAGTTCCATATGTTCGGTCAACAATTTTTGAAAAAGGACACATCATATAATTTTGGACCTGGAGTTTCAAATATACATTAGAAGATGGGCACATACGTCCACATTATAACTTTGACCTGAAGTTCAAAGGTTTAAACGCATATATTCGTATTATTTAAATACAAGTGGCCAACAGTCCATCGAGGTGATTTTATGAACCACAATTGAGTTTAAAGCGGTCTTTTAATAAGACAATTTGATTTGTGAATTGATTCTTATTCACCAGAAGTTGAACAATATAATGAAATCTAAAATTTAGTCATTTATTTGGAGCGAATGAAACAAATGCATAAAATACTATAAAAAGGGTGAAATTGAGCCTCTATCATTTGCCACGTGTAAATATGAGAAGCAAGACAATAGAGTTTTCTTACAAAGAAAGCATTTTTCGTTAGTTTTCTCTATTGATACAATGCTCGCATAAATTTTGAGTTAATTTGAGTGCTTGAAACAGCTGCTTTTAGTGTTGTTCATAACTCCCTATTAAAAAAGCTTCAATACTCTCATGAACTTCCAATTTGAACCGTTACTTGGTTTTATTGACAAATCAGTCAATGCTCTCATAAATTTCCTTAATGATTATATCCCATCATATTGCAGTTGCCAATATTAAACACCTTATAAAGACTATGCCTATAGTTGAGATCCCGAACATGGCAAAATGTAAAGCCTAATAATGTGGTTTTTGCAGAGCCAAGTAAAGAGGCCTTATTTGAGCCCAATGTGTAATGTGGTCTTACTTGACCCAAATTTGTTGTTGAAAGAGAATATCTCATGTAAGTAAATATTTCATGAAAAAAAACACATGTGAGACTTCTATATGTTAAACTTCGATATGAGTAAAGGAAAAGAAAAATGATATACAAGTTGGTTGATATTCATACTACGGCCTAAGGCTCCTACTATTTACGAATACTGAAACTATGACTAAAAGTTCATAGTGTTCACAAATTATGAAAATAAGACCGAAGTTCAAAGTGTCTATAAAAAACTGGATAAGATACTGTATTATGACCTTAAATTCATAATGGTTACAAATATTAAAACTGTGGCCAGAAGTTCATAGTGTATATATTTTCACTTTTTATAGTGAATATTATTTTGAGCATCAAAATTGAAAATAAACTCAGGATTATACATTGTTTGCAAAATATGAGATACTATTACAAATTGAGAATCATTACATAAGAATTTTAATTAATGAGCTTTGTTCCATGAAGTGAAAATCGAAGCACATTATTAATTTGAAAAATATAACAAGTATGAGGATGTATATATATTTTCATGAGTTACGTGTTTGTTTTAAGGGAGTTTCAAAGCACTGGTATTCCCACCGGAAGTGGACATTTACTTTATTTACTCCCGAATAGAAGTGGTAATGTGATCAGCTTATGATATATTGTAAACTAAGTTGTCGAATAGTACAATTGATTTGAAAGTTGTTGAATATTTTATCACCCCTTAAGGGAATAAGAGATTCGTAAGTTGAATTATAATAAATAATATGTATTATTATTCTATACAACATATTGAAACGATATGATGCCAACGTGTATGTCATCATTTATAAGTTGATGATCGATTATAATTGTTGATAGTATGATACAATTATATATCAAAAATACTAAAAGACTAATATAGTCATGTTCTCCGAAGGAATCTTAATGAGTCTTGCCAACATATATGAGACACTAGTCGTGTCCTATGTCACATCATTTATCTGTCGGAATAGAAATTTTTAATTTGATTTTATATGATACGGACATTACTAACTTGATGACTAGCGTGAGAAATATAATCAACTAAAAATATGGCGTGTGACAAATGAAGTTTTAAAAACACGACCAATGCTTATGAAATATTGTCATGGATTGTGGACAAATTAAGAGAGATGAAATGAAATGGATAGATGTGACAATTGAGGCCATCCGGGTTTATATTATACCCGTTTTGATAAACCTGAAGTTTATATATCGAAAAGATAAGTGCTGAAACTCTCTCGTGTAGAAATTTTATTAAAGGCAAGACACTACACTGAGATTGAATATATGTGATATTGGAGATCTAAAACTACTCGAAATTGAATAAAGAACTTAAATATTCATGTATGGATTGACGCTATATTAAGTGGCTTATTACCACATATTAATTTTTCAGAGTAGTTCCCGTGATTAAACATCACATTTTGATTATTATATGCAATAGTTGATCTCTTGAATTGGGCATTGTGATTCAGTACATATAAAACCCAACTGCATTATATCTTACTCCCCGAAATATATTATTATTGTACAAAAATGCCCATATAAAATCTCATTGATGATATGAGAAATTGAGTTTCAAGGTGGTTATGATAAATTTTGGACTATACATTGGTTATAGTTTTTACCACCTTAGGGGGGAGAATGATAAGGAAAAGCTGGTAAAAACAAACAAGTATGTTATCCCCAATTGAACCTGAAGTTCAGCGGTTTGTTTTAAATATGAAATACATCAAGTAGAGGTTCACATATTTAGAAATTATGATATTCATTTGGTTATAAAGATGTATAATGATACCAGTTTGATCACCTTATCAAAATGTGATATGTTAATACATTGAAATCTATGATTTAATTATAGACAGATTAGCCCTATATGTGGTATAGCGAGCTATAGATTAGTCATAGAAACTATATGTATTGCAAATTTATATTCTTGCCAAATTGAACAATTACACATGAAATGTAGTATTGTGAAAGTCATATCGGTTCACTTATTTCAAGTAATAAGAAAAATGGCAAGCATTGGCAGTTGGTGCTTCTGTAGGGTAAAAAAAATTTGGAAGTCCCGGAAGTGACATTGATATCTATATAATAATAGATGACCTATTTAGAAAAGTAATTGTACCATATATGTTCAGATATAACTGATCAGTAGTGACAATATCGTGAAATTATATCGACATGGTTAAGGAACCGATATGCATTTTGCGCGCGGAATTTGCTGGACTAGATAATGGCTGGGGATCTTATAAAAAGTCCAATTGTATTGTCGACATATATATATGATAAGCTCATGGACTGGAAGTCCATCCATTGACATGAAATCAATTGAAATTATGAATATTGAAAAGAAAATTGTACAGTTTGCATTATTGAGTCATTATCATTTGCATTTAGAGATTAAGTTCATTATTTGCATATTAGTTTTAGTGTATATAAAAATTATTGCATTATTTAGAATTAGTTTCTTATCATATGCAAGTATATGTTTCACAATGTTGTTTTAAATGCATATATGTTTAAGCAGAGAAATATATACTTATAATTTACTCCTATGAGGATTAACTCCTGAAGGAGCCTTTTCCGAATGATCATCAATTGATAATATTTGATCAATTTAAGTTTTTGGAAAACTCACGATGAAATTTATAGACCTCTACGATACGATTGAAATATTATCGTTATTATTTCCAGAATGGAATGTTCAAACTATTGAAGAGTTTGCTTGAATTATTATTATCTCAATCAAAAATTTGAACATATAAGATTTATACATGAATGAATTTCTTGCCGAATATGTGAAAATACTTTATGGTCCAGAAGTATCATAATAGTTGAAAAATATAGTGAAAGTCTAGAAGGATGATGTCAATCCATACAATAAGATGATTTGGCAAGAAAGATCAATTATTTTTCAAATGAATTGTTAAGAACCAGATTGATTCTCCTGAAGAGAGTGAAGTTTGGAATGATAGCTACACTCTTTTTCCCTTCGACTAGGTTTTTATCCCAATGTGTTTTTCCTAGCAAGGTTTTTAACGAGGTAGCACTATTGACGCGTTAATACGCTATAGTCATGATCATCATGATTGTTGAAACGACAAGCATTTTAGACATATAATATTATGTCATTTATTGAGAAGAATTTCTATTACAGTTGTGAATATTACACTTGAGATAAGACACAAAAGTCATCATTAATGACTACTTCCAAACAACGAGTTCCGAAGAAATATTATTACCAAGTATTTATATTCATTGAAGATATCAAGGCTATCAACCACAATGGATTCCATTTCAAGGATCGTGAAGATACGTCAAAAGATGGATTTCAAGACATATCAAGTTATGTAATTATCAGTGGGAGTAAACACGCGATGTACTCTTTTTCCTTATCCATGGTTTTGTCCCAATGGGTTTTCCATGGAAAGGTTTTAACGAGGCATCTTGTTATGCGTGTTTGGAGGATATTGTACTCTTTTCCTTTCTAGTGTTTTTCCCATGGGGTTTTTTTTCTAGTAAGGTTTTTAATGAGACAACTTCATCCATGTTTTTATGAAAATGGACATCCAAGGGGGAGTGTTATAATATATTATGGTGGATGTCCATAAGTCATGTGCTATGAATGTCAATTAGTATAGGATTATTCTAGAATGTCTCTTTACATTTCCATTGTATAACCCATCCTTGTATATTTGTGTATATATACCCCATATGTGCTAATAAGATGAACACAATTCTCTACCATCTCTCATTCCGATTCTCTACATTTTATAATAGGTATATTAATTAATTAATTACTCCTATTAATTGGATTAATTCCGTTTTACTCCGTATGTATATATACCATATACACGTACTTTATACGGTGGACTCATAAGGACTCGACACGTAAGCTTTTATTGGTATATTGGTTGTTGCTTTAATATATAGTATGATGATGATGATGATAGTATGATGATGATGATGATGATGATATGATGATGATATTGGAAGGAGTTTCCTTGATTGCAGCCTAATACAATATCATAACCATATTGTATCATATACTTGACATATTCAGTTTTTTTTTTACTGTAATAACATTAGAATCAATCCGAAATTGAATCGAGCTCAAGGAGATAATCCAACTCAATTCTAATTTCTACAAACCGATACGCGATCCATTAACTAAAAACGCATATGTAAACCTCCTATTGAAAACCCCTAACTAAATTCAACATCGATTCATTCATACCCGAAACCTATTCGATCAAACTTTTCGAAAATATTAGGATTTGTTATACTTTAGTTCCAGTGTATTCAAAACACGAAAATAAATAGAATGGGTCGGTTTTGGTTTCTAAAGTTTGGATATGAATCGGGTTTAGATTTAGATCAGTGATCTAATTAGTGATTGGATTGAGTTTGGAACAGGCATAACTAGAACTAAGCCAATCTATTTTAATTTCGAGACGTCAAGTACAACTTTAATAAATGATTTTATAATGTCGTGAATCGACATATCATAGTATTTTCTCTTATTGTTGTTTTGTTTTACCTCAGAGTGAGCTCTACCTACACACGATAAGACTCACTTCACTTGAAAAACTCGTATTTATCCGACTCAAATTTTGCTAAACAAAATTTACCCCCTAAACGATTCAATAATAGCACATGAGAAATATACCTATCGAAGTTGAATGCAAGCGTAACTGAAATGAATGACTCTGACGTATGAACTAACCGGTTCCGAATTACCTGCTTACCATGTTTGGATGGCTCTATAGATAATTTAATGATATTCAATAGACTCAACAGCAAATTATATTGGGACTAACGCATTGCTGATTTTATAAATTTCTGAGCAAAATACTTAAATGACCAAATGCTCTACATAGGGGAGTTATATATGTTGTTCAAGGGCCCCAAACCATATGCTAAATCTAATGCCTTTTTTTTTTTTTCAGGACGCCGGACGGTTTCGCAACAGTCTGATACACAGAACTACAGCTACTTAATACACAAACAACAAAGGTTATCAAACTATGAATTATTGTTGAACCGAGGACCATGAATTTGCATCAACCCAGTCAAATGCTAGGGGGCTCAGGAAAGAGTCTGGAATGCCGAATGAAGCAACCAATGATAGAGCATGCGGCCTCAGTTCACTGCAGAGCTTAATCACTTCTTGCCTCACTGTGGCAGCGTTTTCAACAGACAAGTATCCATATCGAAGGAATGATACATCTTCTTCCAAGATTATCAACGCATACATTGTTCGCAGTAAGGCTATGACATCCTGCAAATGAAATTGAATGTTTCATATTAATCTTGTGGTGGAAAACAAATGTTTGTGATTCATAACTAAATAAACTATTTTGTGAGAGAAATTTAGTACGATCAGCTTAGACGTATCAAGGGAGTCAGTAACTATGGTTGCTACATCTAGTGTCCCACAACATTAAGCATATCATATGGGCATACAGAAACACCACCACCAGCAGCAGCAGCAGCAATAACAACAAGAAGAAAGACATTATCCAAACTGAGTTGGGGCTGCCTAACATGAGTGAAGAGTTGAAGCCAGACGCAGCAGGTTAAATAACACGAGATAAAAAAAAAATTTGACACAAGTAAAAGAGAAAATATAATACACAGAATATGAAGTCGATGTAATCCCTTACTTTCAGGGGTCCAGTAGCAAGTTTAGCTTCAGCCTCTATAAAAGTAAGCAGAATTGCCTTATCGGCAAAAGCTCTGGCCAAATCTTCAGCAAGCTGATAACTCTGATAAGCAAAATAAGAAGGCTTTTCATTAGAGTATGCAAAACATAAAGAATAATAAAAGAGAGATGTCATATTCAATATCTTAGTGAACAGCCAAATATCCTGACAACCTGCATCTCTAGATATGTTCGGTCTTCCAAGAACTTTAAAATAGAACAAATTAATAGTTTATCACTCTTCAACTGGTAAGATTATTGAGCCTTTTTTACAAAGACTGGAGCACAACTGTTCATGCTATGTTCAAAAATCCAAACACATCATATGCATTCCTTAGCCTCATGCTGTCATGCATGCAACAGATTAGAATGTTTTTGCAGTTTGCAACATTGTTCACAAGGTTACAACTTCTACTGTCTTAAGAGGGTTTCGATATCTAACTTTATGTAACAAATCTGACAATGTACCTGTAAAAATATCGGAGAGATTAATGGTCAAAGTATAATATCAGTAATAAGATGGGCGTACTCACCAAAACAAAAGCATACTCCTTACTTCTCCCTTGTTTTAGATGTGCTGAAACTTCTTCTACGAAGCGATGCAGAAGATCTCTCTCCCTCAGGCAAAATATATCAGTCTAAAAAAGAACAGGAGACGATTGTGTTATTTCATAATCATGGGATCAAAGGGAGGCTACTTAATTATAATGCTAGATCAAATACCTGAAAGTTGCAGCTTCTTATATCGGAACTTGTCGCTTGTGATGGAATTACAGGGCTAGGACTGTTCATGTGCTCCAGCCACAATCCTTTAAAGGGCTTTTTGAGTTTTTGAGATGCCATACTTATCCCAAATAGAGCCTTGCTCACCTGCTGCATGAGTACATTATTGTCCCCCTCAAAAGTTAACTGAACATCAAACTCGCCTTTTAAATGGCCTACGCGATTTTCAGTCTTTACACCTTGCCCACCGCAGGCTTCGCGACACTCCTAGGCAATACATAATTTAGGAACTAATTAGTTTAGGATAAAAATGCTGGAAGCTAAAATTCTGACTTCATTAAGGCAGCTGACCTGAAGAGTGCGCATGTTATGCCAGGTTAGAGTTGCTTTAAGGGCGCTAGAAAGGACATGGATAGTTTTACCGGTTTCAGGTGTCCGTTTCACATATATTGATTTCAAATAGTTACCAGCAAAACTCATTGCATACCTGCAATGCAGACAAAAATGCATCAACTAATTTGGACCAGAGGCCTCGTTGGAGGTACTGAGATTATATTTATGACAAGAACTATGTATGAACCTGGTTTCCGAGAGAGCAGGTCAACTAGATGAAATTCATTTTGTCAGCGACATGTTTCCATTTTCCATGGAACCAAAGACTCTCTATTCTCTACTCCTATGGGTATGCAGTTTGAAGAATAGATCTTATTATTGTGAAGTAGACGTAATTTCATGCTATTATAGGGCACAATTTTCACTATTAGTCGTGCTGGAGTAACCTCTCTTTGCTATCCACATAGGATTAAGGTTACGAACATTGAAATCTACAGGGGCCTCGTCATCTGCCGAAACTCTTAAGGCACTAGGGTAATGTTGTTGGAGTCAATGTTGCGTAGATCAACACAAATATGAAATATATCTCTGTAATTGTTCTATTGCAAATGTAGAGAAGCAACCAGCTAGTCCCATGTCCCGTAATATGAAATCAGAAAAGCATTTGAACCAGAAATGCAAGAAGACTCAAAGAATAGCTTGCTTACGTCTTTGCAATGAGAGGCAAGAGCCTGCGCTGATGGCTTGGGTAGTCAAGCAGTAACACTTCAGGTTCTTTGGGCAAGAGAGCAAAAGCTCGTCTTGACAATGCATACCTTGTAGCAGTAGCTAAACCTACCTGTTTTTGAACACCAGATACAAATGCACATTTAGTGTCCGACAAGATTTCAACGTTGAGTGTCATAATGACTTGCACTCTGCACAAGTTACCTTTGTTATGTAAAGAGCACTGAGAGCAATGTTGATACGCCCTGATGTCAGTGGTGCAAGGAAAGCAGCAAATCTCTGAGGGAAAAATAGTCCCAGTGTAAGGAAAATTATGCAAAACATCACTAAATCTAATATTTATAGGTACCAAAATTTAAAAAAGTTCGGAAAAGAAGTAATAAAACTTTATTAAGTGAATAGATATATAAGTATCACATTGTCACCTAGCTTATGCAGTGAAGTAAAAAGGGGCGCGACACAATCAAAATTGCCCTTATGACATATTTTACACCAATAAAAAGAGAAGATTATAGTTTGATACTTTGATGTGAATATGTGATGGCAAAAACAAAACCTGATCAGGGTTTTCTATTGCACTGAGATATAGGCCTTCCGGGGAAACATCAGCAACGGAATTCAATAGATTTTCTCTAGGGATGCGAAGCTTATCAAACCATATTCGGCCATTGTCAACACCATTGAGTCCAATCTTATGTCCACAGTCAGCAATGCGTACATTTGGACAGATGTTGCCATTTTCATCCCTGATTTGCGCTATAAATGCATGGACCCCTTGATCTTTCTCGTTGATATTGAGTTGTGAGAAAACGATAGTGTGAGTTGCATTCTACGGAAACAGTTGAACAATCAAATTTAAGTAAATATACATTTGGTAGTAAAGAGCAGCAGGGAAAACATAAATCAAAGAGACCAAATTAAAAAAAGGTTTTATACATTAGCTGCTCCTCCAATCCAGTACTTCTGAGCTGATTCACATGGCGTGTTTATGATAAACTCTTCGGTATCAGGATCATATGTCGCACTTGTTTCAATCCCTCTGACCTAGTATCAGGAAAAGATAGAATCGCCAATAAAGTTTAATATACACTTGTAATATAAATAAGCGTGAGAGGCGCGAGAGCATTTCTCATAAGTAAAATTTAAAGGGTCACCAAAAGTCGTAAAATGATATAAAAAAAATTCATTAAATAAAAACGATTATTGGTTGACAAGGGACAACACAATGGTTAGTTTAGCTTTTTGTGTAAGTATACAAAAGGCCACCATAACTTTTGAGTAAAGTGGTTTCATAATATATCATTGCTCGCAGTCGCGGTCCATTCAAGAATATGCGAAAAATTTGCACACAGCATGTACTTACATTACTTCCATGCCCCAGCTCAGTCATTGCAAAACAGCCTTTGATCGCATAGTCCTCGGTAACTTTGAGCCATTTGTCATGATGACGCTTTGTGCCCAAAAACTGAATTGCACCACCCCTGCATTTCAATGACAAATCAATTTCTGCTTATCCGACATACATACTCAGACTTTAACGAGTCCAAAACTAAAGCCGTCAAAATAATGGGAGAAATAGAAGTGTCAAAAAATGAAAACTCGCTCATTTCCAAGACAAAATGTAGGTGAAATCGAATAAAAATGAATAAACCTACCACAAGAAGTAATGAGCACCCATGACAATAGAAAGGGAGTGATCATAAATACAAAGAACATCATTCAAAGCCATTCTTTTGAGCTCAATCTCAGCTCCTGTATCACCAAACCACCCTTTAAAAACTCCATGATCAACCAAATACTGAAGCCGCTTCAAATTCGTGCTTCTTTGTTGTTCCATTGGTTGATCATAGTCGGGGGATACAAACACCTTACTCCCTAACTTCCTAGGATTAAACACACTAGTTCGGGTGATCAAATCAAAGAGGCAATCCCGGTGGTCCACATTGTGCATATCAACATGTTCTCTCATTTGGTTGGTGTCGAAAGTGGTGGGCTCAGAGAGGAGGGGATCAGAGTAAGTGGAACCCATAACTTTGGTATTTGGATTATGGTGAATGTGATCAACTAAGAAGAATTAGTAGATTTATAGTATATACTCTAGTTCATTGTTGGATCAGAGTTGGTGTGATATGTAGTTGGTGGGAAACTTCACCTAAATCAAGTCCTTTTCAAAATTTTCAAGCTAAGATAAGTTGAACAAACTACTCCTTTGGTCACCTACACTACTTTACTCGACTCACCCATACTTCGTCTAGGGGTTAAGACAATAGGTCCCAGGTTCGAATCCCCCCTCCCCTCTATTGTAGTGCGGCTAACTGACTAAGTGCGCGCTTCATTAGACCAAAAATAAAAACTCTTGGTCTACACTTCTTAATTATGATGATCTTCAGTATCAAACAATTATAGCATGCAATAATAAAAAAAATATGTTGTAATCCTAAATATATGGATTAATATGTAATGTAATCAATTGATCTCACAAGAATGCTATGTAGTCTCTATAATATGGATAAATCAGAAGATATTAATTATTGTACATTTTGCAAATTTTATGCTGACGGGGTTTCGAACACAGTGTCCAATTATCTAAATTAGCTAACCATCAGCAAATGGATTGCCTCCTCAAGGACTGATTTTTTACAGTCCAATAACTCTTTTAACTTTGTCAATATATCATACAGTATTTCCTAATTCTGATATGTCGATATCTCGGCCTATAGGCAGCACTGTTAGCTGTTCCAACTGATCAACAATTTCTGTATGAGATATTGTTTTATGAAATCATTATATTTTGGTAATTTAATTACTCAGATACATACAATCGATTAATATTTTGGCCGCTTTGACCCATGTTTAAATATCAACTTGGTAGAATTTTACGAAAACAGAAGTTAAAACAGAGAAAGAAAGCGATATAGAAGAAGGCCTAAAACAGAGACGTCATGAAGTGTATGTAATAGAAAACATAGAGTAGCAACTTACCACAAGAAGTAATGAGCGCCCATGACAACCGCAAGTGAATGATCATAAACCGAAAGAACATCATTCAAAGCCATCCTTTTAAGCTCAATTTCAGCTCCTTTCTCAGTTATCCACCCTTTGAAAAGACCATGCTCAACCAAGTATTGAAGCCGCTTCATTGTCGTCAATCTTTGTTGTCCCATTGGTTGATCATAGTCGGGGGATACAAACACATTACTCCCTAACTTCCTAGGATTAAACACACTAGCTTGGGTGATCAATTCAAAGAGCCCATCGCGCTCTTCGACATTGTGCATATCAACAAGTGCTCTCATTTCTTTGGTGTGAAAAGTTATGGCCTCAAACAGGTCGGGATTGGAGTAAGATGAACATGGTGAAGAACCCATAATTGAAATGCAATCAATGTGTAAGTATTATTATGTGTTAAAAAGTAAGGAAGAAGTGATAAATACTACCACGTATATTACTTATATAGTTATATATATACTCCCTCGATCCCGGCCATTGGTTTTGGAAAAAAGGATTACGGTCGGATGTATTACATTATATCGGTTCTACTAATTGAGTTTACATATATTTTTTCTGAGTTTTTAAAATTTATAAGTTACTAGTAGGGGTGCCCGGCTTCGCCCAAACTACATTTATTTAGCATTAAAATTTGTTTTTAATTAACTAAAACTACTTTAAAATTGCATAACTCATAAATTTATCATTAGTATATTTTTCTATGATACGGAGTATATATCTTAAAATTACAATGAAATTAATTATGAGATAAATTCACTACTCCCACTATCAATATTTTACTTAAATCGATTGGTTAATTAATTGTTTATATATACTTTCTTTTGTTCTTAGTATTGTTACTTTTATTACATATTCGTTATTACTTTCACTACTCCCGCCGTAATTATTGTTACTTTCCCTACTTGTACATAAATATTGATAATTTCACTACTCACGTTGTTACTTCTGTTACTTTCACTACTCCCGCTCACTGTTAATATTGTTACTTTGACTATATCTAATGTTACTACAATTCTTTTCACTACCAACATAATTACTATTAATAATTTTACTATTTAAGCATCCAATGAGTGATTACTATCATATTACTATATCCAGTGTTACTTCTATTAATTTAATAAATATATTACATATATGCATGAAGTATATTATATATATATATATGCATTAAATTAATTAAATCGAGATAATTATGGAATATTATATTTTTTCGAAAACCAAGCTTGATTTATTTACATTATAGTAGTTTCCAAAATATAATATACTTATATTATATTATATTTGTTTATGGTAAAATATTTAACATATTTATACTAATTAATAACATAAGAGGGACATGTTTATTCTAAGGAAAATCACCATATTTCGGTATTCTATAAATTTATACTTCAACCAAAACTATATAATATTTACATGGAAATCCCTTAATCAGGTCCATCGGACGGTGATATTGATTTAAAACTATATAATGTAATTAATTTGTATAGATTTATTTAATTACATTAGATTGACTTCCCTTGGTTTCTGAATTAATATATAGTATTGATATAATAACTTTTTTATGGTAAACTCAGAATTAATTAAAGGGATAATTCACACGGTACCCCCGAGGTTTGGCTTAATTCACGTGGTACCCCTGCGTTTAAGTTTGTGCACATGGTACCCCTCAACTTTCATTTTAGTGCACAATCTACCCTTTTTCACTAACGGTGTTAAATATTAACGGAAGCTTGTTGACCACATTTTGGGGGCAAAGTTAGTTAAATCCTAACTAACTTTTCAATATTCAACCAACCAAAAAATCTTTAACTAACTATAACTAACTAATACGAGTTTCACCAAATGCCACTGAAGTTTGAGATGTGTGCACCAAATACCCCTGAGTTTTGTAAACTGTGCATCATATACCCCTGTCACCAGAAAAGACATGTAACGGCTAGAAAAATAGTCATTGAGCTGATTGTCTTTAAAGAGACTTGACGATGTTCATTGAGAGTACAAATAAAACATTACTACAAATAATGCAATCATAATCTAATTCAAAAGGGGTGCAAATTGATGACAAAAATTACCCTAAATTGATAGCAAATTGAATCTCTTCTTACATTTAGGGCAATTTTATTTTTCAATTTGCACCCCTTTTGAATTATATGTTAAATTAGATGATGATTGCATTAATTGTAGTAGGAATGTGTTTGTAGTAGTGTTTTATTTGTGTTCTCAAGTTTCTTTAAAGGCAATCAGTCCCAACGGCTACTTTTCTAGCCGTTACAGGTCCTTTCTGGTGACAGGGGTATATGATGCACAATTTACAAATCTCAGGGGTATTTGGTGCACACATCTCAAACTTCAGGGGCATTTGGTGAAACTCGTATTAGTTAGATATAGTTAGTTGAAGATTTTTAATTGGTTGAATATTGAAAAGTTAGTTAGGTTTTAACTAACTTTGCCCCCAAAATGTGGTCAACAAGCTTCCGTTAATATTTAACACCGTTAATGAAAAAGGGTAGATCGTGCACTAAAATGAAAGTTGAGGGGTACCATGTGCACAAACTTAAACGCAGGGATACCACGTGAATTAAGCCAAACCTCGGGGGTACCGTGTGAATTATCCCTTAATTAAATTTAGTTTTTGTGTAAAGTTGCATTATTTAGCTTAATGTTTAAGTGAATCACTCCAAAACTCTATAGTAAAAACTCATATTCTTTAAAATAATATTCAAAAAGTTTATTATAAAACTCAAAAAGTATACAATCAGATGTACTACCTTTATTCATCTAATATATAATATATGAACTATTTTCTTTAATTTTTTCATTTTGGATGTCCTAATTAATTATTTATCTTTTATATTAAGAATATCTTTGATGGGCAGTTTGATCTCCACACTTACTTTGGTTTACATACATGTCATCTAATAATTAGCCACCTTCTTTTTTTCTTGATTTTTATGTCAAAATCAAAAATAAACAAATAATCGGAATAAAAAAAAATATATGTGTGAGGTTGGAGGTGGTAGGTAAAACATGTAGTTGGTGGAGAACTCCACAAAAAGTAACCTACTTTTCAAATATTTTGGAGCCAAGATAAGTCAAATAAACAATTATTTAGGTCCCATATACTCTAAGTATTTAAGTGGAGACGTGGAGTGAACATTTTTCCGTGGTGGCATTGCCCCAATCACTACTTAAGTGGAGTGAAGCTTTTTGATCCACTACTACATATAGTGTAGATAAGTACACGTCATCACGTATTATGCATGGCACCAAAAGGGCTTTAACTTACCTAACTAAACAACATTCTTTTGTCATTGTGACGAAAGAATTGATCCGATATCCGATCCGGAATCGATCCGAAAAAGTGGATATCTGATCCGAAAAGCAGTTTGGATCGGATATCCGATCCGAAACTTTCGGATACGGATCAGATATCGGATAGTAGTTCAAAACTTCCGGATATCCGATATCCGATAATTTATTAGATTTATGACGACATATGATTTATTACCATTATATTTTGTTCTAGTACAATCTCCAAAAAGAAATTTGGTGAGATGTAAGAGTAAGGAATATTTAGAGCTAAATTATTGTCAAAAGTTTACATTAAAAATCGATTCCTAATATAAAGAAATTACGGAGAATGTAATAATCTTGAAATCGGATCGGATAACGGATATTTGGATATCCGATCCGAAATTTTCGGATACTAAAAATCGGATATCCGAATGTTTTGGATCAGATATCGGATAATGAAATTTGTAAGTTTAGGATACGGATATCCGATCCGAAGTCGGTTTTGGATCGGATATCTGATCCATACTCTCTGCCCTAACATCATTACTGTTTTTTATGAGGTGCTTTTTAATAGAGTTTCTTTATAGCAGTTTTGCCTACAGTGTGGACTTTGTTAGGAAAATCCGTTATCACTGTACTTATTTATCTTATGCATGGAGGTGATGTCGGCTAATGTTTATAAGCCGCACCAAGAGGGTTTGTTAAAAGGAATTAAATTAAGCAGAAATTTGGAGGCTTTGACACACTTTTTCTTTGATGATGATTTTATCTTCTTCCTACATGATAACAACGACTCAGTGAGTCAGTGGTGTAGTTAAAAGACATTTTGTCTCGATATTGTATGGCGTCGGGACAAGATTTGAATGATAATAAATCTGGGGCTTTGCTAGTCCTAGCAAGAAGCTTACTAAGGCAAGAAGATGTCTTAAACAGTGGCGGACCTAAAATTTTAGGTAAAGGAGGGCGCAATTTTTTTTTTTTTAAATACATTATCTTCCCTATTAAAAAAATATTTATTTTGCAATTTTTAAATCCATAAGTTAATGTTGTATATATAGAGTAATAAAGTGAAAAATGTTGTATATATTGAGTAATAAAGTGAAAATAATTGGGTCTTTAAATGATTTTTTTTTTGTTTACTAAAAGCTTTTACTTTGAATTTTCTCTAAGCTACCTTAAAAGCTATCAATTAATAATTTCTTTTGTTATAACATGTAGTCATAATATAGCGTTTGATAGAACAATAATCATGAATGCTTCATTGGTTAACACTATATCAATAAGAAGTTATAACATTTGGAGATCAAGGGTTCAATTCTTGTTCGTAATTATTTTTTACTATGAAATGTGAGACTAACTTACAGTTATGGACCTGGTATTCATTAAAAAGATTTTAACAAAATTGTGGTCACGACAAATTATATCCTACTCCCATGAGTAAGGAGCAAGATCAATTCATGGACTATACAACCAATTGTATATGGTTGTACGGTGTAGAATTCGAGTTTTTTGATAAAGAATCCGAGCTTTATGTTAAAGAATATGAGCTTTATTAAAAATTATTGAACTCATCCATTTACACATTAAAAACATGAATTTTAAATTAGCTCATAAAAAATACATATAAGCTCGGGTTCTTATATTTGGTTGTACAATGCTTATGGTACAACCAGATGTATAATCCTATTTGCCAAGATTCTCATAGCAGTTATGGTGAATTAAAAAAACCAAAAATAAAAGAAAAAGAAATAACTGGCCACTCAATTTTTTATAGTGCATTTATTTTCCTTTTAAAAATATTTAATTCATCAAATTTAATTAAAATCCTATCAAATCCATCAGATTTATAGTTTTAGTATATGTGTACTCAAATTTATACTTTTTTTTTTTTGGGAAAGGTAAGTATAATATTAATCTTCAAAAAATGGGTTCAAGGATCCTACATCAAAGTACAAAAGAGATAAGCATTTACAATTGAATTCATAAAGAAAGAAGCCAAATTCTATCACGGGCCTTATACTTGTTCATATTCATCCTTTGCAAACGGTTTTTGATATCCTCAATTACTTGCTGAACCAATGCTTCAGGTTTCCTGACAAACATTTCCAACCTTGCTTCATTCCTTACTTTCCAGAGTTGATAGGTCAAAGCCACAAAGCAAGCACCTGTGAACCTTATTTGCATTTTAGATCTCCTAGCTGTGGAAAACCATTGAACCAGATTTGATACAGGAAAGTTTACATTCAGTTTAGTCTACAATAGCCTGCAGCATTCAGAGCTATACTCACACTTGTAGAAGAGGTGCTGATGGTCTTCAGGTAGAAGTCTGCATATATCACATTGAGTGTCTACCATCATTCCCATTCTGCTAAGTCTATCTTTTGTAAGAAGCCTCTGATGTTGGAGAGCCCAAAAGATGAAAGAAGTTTTTGGGATATTGAGATTGTTCCAACATATGAATCTCCAAGGCACAGTAGGTTTAGATCTTAGCCAGTTATAGCCTGCCTGAACAGTATAAGTGATATTATTGTTCTGCCATTTGTTGTTTGGGTATGCTGGAGAGAAGAGGGCCATGATTTAATTTGTGAGATCTTTCGCCAAGACAAACTACTATCAGGGGAAGGAGAGTAGTCAGTCCAGTTCTTACCTTTCAAGTAAACATGATGAACCCACTTTACCCAGATGTGATCTTTCTTAGAGGCTAGCCACCAAGCATACTTCCCCAACAATGCCTTATTCCATGTTTTTGCATCCTTGAGACCTAATCCTCCTTCTGCTTTTGGGGTACAACAAGTATCCCAACTGATTGCAGAGGCCTTCTGATACTCAGCTTTTCCAGACCATAGAAAATTTCGACAAATAGCATTTATCCTGTTGAGAATGCCATTAGGGATCAGGAAAATGGTTGCCCAGTATGAGTGTAGAGTAGACAGAACTGAGGAGACCAAGGTCAATCTTCCTGCATAAGATAGACGCCTGGTTCCCCACCCCCTAATTCTGGCTACCATCTTATCAATAAGCTTCATCCCTTCATTTTTTGTGAGTTTTTTTAGAAGAAATAGGCACCCCCAGGTATTTGAAAGGAAGGGAACCTCTTTGAAATCCAGATACTTGCAGAATATTACTCACACTATTTGCAGGAACACCATTGAAGTATATCTCAGATTTGGATTTGTTGAGATGCAGGCCTGATGCTTCAGAAAAGGTGGCAAAGCTTCTAAGAATCCACATTATGGATTTTTCAGTCTCTTTGCAGAACATGAGAAGGTCATCAGCAAAGAGCAAGTGGTTCAATTTGATATGTCCACACATTGGATGAAATCTAAAGTCAGATTGTTGAGTAATTACCCCCAGGATTCTAGATAGATACTCCATAAAAACAGTAAAGAGGAGGGGGGACAATGGATCACCTTGTCTTAATCCTCTCTTCCCTTGAAAAAAGCCAAAAGAATTTCCATTCACACACAGAGAATAGGAGGGTGTTTGCACACATTCCATAATCAGCCCTACAAATTCCTTTGGAAATTTCAAGGCAACCAACATTTGTTCTAAGAAAACCCATTCAACAGAGTCATATGCTTTCTTAAGGTCAATTTTAATTAAGCATCTTGGGGAGGCAGCCTTTCTATTATATAGTCTAACAATGTCCTGACATATTAAGACTTTCTCAACTATGTTCCTTCCATGAACAAACCCACCCTGACTCTCATTAACAATATCAGGTAGAACCTTGCTTAGCCTATTACATAACACTTTAGCAATGCATTTATAGATCATGTTGCAGCAAGCAATAGGTCTAAACTCTAAAACACTGGTAGGATTATCTACTTTTGGAATAAGAGTGATAGTGGTAGTGTTAACCTGCTTAAGAAGCCTCCCATATTGGAAAAAAAAAA
>JAGPOY010001080.1:0-15658 GCA_018983105.1 Silene uniflora
ATGCTATAAGGTAGGTTAATCCTACTCGGTTTCAATATTTGGGTCATTGTATGTTTGGTGGTTAATTATGTAATTAGTCTCATGTAATTAGATTAGTTGCATTATAACATGTTTAGTCGCTAATTATGTGATTATGAGGTGATTAGGGTGATAATAAAGTATTGTGGTACAATATTGATTGTATTGTATAATGGAGGATTGGTGATGGTAATATGGTTGTTGTGGAGACGGAGGACGATTAGGAGATCGTCTTCCGCTTAGGTCGCCTCTTGGAGCTTCCCACTCCAAGAGGGATGTGCACATTAATGGCTTGAGTTTTGGAGGGACTCGTGTGGTGAGGCACGACGTCTCGCAGGGGACCCGAGTCGCTCTTGGGCCCGGTACCACCGACGTGTTCGGAGTACCTTGTTTGAGTGCGATGTCGTGGACGTGTTCCTGGCATCGGTTGTGGGTACGTCTGGGCGTGTCCCGGTACCGGTGTGACAGTTAGATATTGATATCTCGTTGCATCATAGTCATATTGCATATTCACACTTGGGTCGTATTGCATATTGTTTATTAAAACTGACGTTTGTTGTTGCGTGTCTCTCAACTGTCTCTCTTGGGGTGGCCTGCGTTGATCCATATGATGTTCTTGATCATATGGGGAGCAGATTGTATACAGGTTATATGGATAGCACGTGGGATGCGGGACGACTTCGAGGAGTCATGAGTTATACCTTGTTGTTTAGAAGTGTAGAGTAGTTATGAGTTGTATTATTTTCATTTGTTTACGTTTATGTAATCATTAAACTTTTATATTTATAATAAAATGTTCTTTTATCGAAGTTTTTAGAACACTAACTCGGAAAACCGAGATGTAACGCCTTAATTATCTTGGCCGGATAATTGGGGTGTTACAGAGATGGTAAGGAAGCCATCAAATAAATAGCCTCGTGGAGGGAAGGGATGTAACATATGGGTTCACTACAAGAAGAAGAATGCAGAAAAGGTTTGCATTTCTAACATCTTCGTCGGCCCATGTGAAGACAACATATGAGGGCGACGAGAGCCGGCAAAATCAATAGAGATCGAACAAAAAGGAGTCGTGTATCAAAAGACCGGCTTGGTCCTAGGAACGAGCCGAGTATTATTTTAGTTGGGTTATTTAGGGAAAATATCACTTGGTTTTAATAACGCTTGTGTAAAACGGTTATATGTCAGAATTATTGTTATCGATTAGGTTAAAGATCTTATTATGATAAGTTTCTCGTAAAATCGTTTCATATAAAGCCTATCAATCAATCAATCAATACTATATATTAATTCCAGAAACCAAGGGACTTCCATGTAATTAAATAAATTTATACAAATTAATTATACTATATAGTTTTAAATCACTAGCACTGTGTGATGGACCTGAACAAGGGTTTTCAATGTAAATATTATATAGTTTTAGTTAAAATATAAATTTAGAGAACACCATAATATGGTGATTTCCTTAAAATAAATAGACCCACTTTTGGTATTAATTAATATAAAAATCTTAATTATTTAACATACACAAATATAATATAAGTATATGTTATATTTTGGAAACTATTAAAAGGTTAATAAATCAATCTAGATTTCCAAGAAATATAGTATTCCATAATTCATTAAATTTGTAATTTAATTAGTAAATAATAATGATTGCTCTTAAATAATATTTTAATCAAATATTTCAAATTTATCTAAATATATAACTCTAATATAACTAGATAATCAACTAATATTATAGTAACCACCCATATTAGTAGTAAAAGCAACAATAATAGAAACGGGAGTAGTGAAAGTGATATTATCAGCCACGAGAGTAGTGAAATTAACAATAATAAATGTGGGAGTAGTGAAAGGAAAAATAATGTCGGCGGGGAAGTGAAAGTAACAATAGAGACAACACAGAGAATGTGTTTAGGAAAATATTAATTCATTTAAATATACGAGTTTGAGAAAATTAGCATATTAACCATAAAAATAGCAGAAGTAGTTAAAGAAACAACAGTAACAAAAGAAGTAGTAAACGTAATAGTAGGGGAATGTAGTGAAAGTAATAATGTTAACAGTGAGAGTGGTGAACATGTCTCATAATTTGTATGTCTCATAATTTGTTGATTAATTTTATATCTCATTATAATTTCGGGATATAAATTGTAAATGTATGTGTTAACCAAATTTAACGAATCATAATTCATAGAAAATAAAATTTAAATGGTAAATAAAGGTAGTCCGGACATAGCCGGACATTAAACCTAGTTGTTCACATAAATTGACTACCCTTTAACTTTGACATAATAATCGTATCAAATTTAAACCGTTACATGCGGTAATAAGTAATGGAAAGAGATAAGAAGTAGAAATGATCCATTTTCGTCCAATGTGGCCATGTGTATTGTGTAACAACATTTCTATCCGCAAATGTCAAAATGTGTAATTGCCGCATGCCGTATCTGAATTAAACATGAAATTGAGGCGTTTTTCATGGAGTCATCATGATATGTGTAAGCAATCTTTGATGCCAAAACTCCAAAGTTGACCTAATACATTTTAAAAATTACTCACCGAATGGAAACACACATGATAACAGGTCATAAAAAGATCGACAACACGAAATTCCAACTTTAAATAAAAGTTTTATCTTCTCATCCGTGTAGGATATGACGTAGCATTTGAATTATAATAAAAAATAAATACGTATAATAAAATTATATCAACCACTGAAATCTCAATGACTCAAATGTACGTATCAAAAGATTCAAAGGAAACAAACATCCACATGTCTTAACAACTCTTATAATCATTACAAATAAAATAATACCCAACTTGTTAGATCACCCCAAAATTCTAATTTCAATCTTAATTCTTACTCCCTCCCATTCATCATAATCTTTCCTTTTGGTTTTGGCCCAATACTTAAAAAAAAGTATTAAAATAGGAGTAAAAGAGTTGTGTGGGGTTGGTGATAGGAGAGATGGATGAATTATTAGTGTTAAATAAAGAATTGTGGGACCAAAACATAAAGAAAAGTAATAAAATAGAAGTGAAAGAGTTGTGTGGGATATGGTAATAGGAGAGAGGAATTAATAAAATAAGAGTAAAAGTTTCTAAAAATAGAAAAGGAAAGATTACTTGAATAATCCGTTTTAGGAAATAGGGAAGATTATAGTGAATGAGAAGGAGTACCAAAAATTGAAGGAACAAAATAAAAGATAAAGGAATATCCAATAGCTTTTGTACGCACCGACTCATGCAATCACAAAAATAAAATAAAATAAATAAAGTTATTCTTACGTAAAATGGCTTTAAAAAAGCGTCATACAAGTCTATTATTTTTATGAAATTAAATTAAGTTTTTTGTAATACAATTTCACAATAAAATACGGTAAAATAATACCCATGCAAGATAATGACACCCTTTTTCCGAGACATAATATTCAATATTGAATTAGTTATTTTCAGTAGGATTATTTATAAGGTTAATGATAGATACATGCCTTAGGCTACATATATAAGAATTAAATTTATTTTCTAAAATGAAATTAATTTAAGAATTTATGCGCAAATTTTCATCAATATTAATGTCATTAATATTTGATTTAAGCTTTTATTTCCTATTTTTATTTATACCTTAAATACAATCTATAAGGCGTATATATCATTTCCTTAAAAATTTATATTTGAAAAATCCAAGTAATATTTAAAAAAACCAAATAAAATCATTTTACCAACTCTCTAGATAAAGTTGAAAAATCTGACTAATAGCCAACTTAAGGCATTATCCTTGAGATAATTTTGATCATAATTACCAAAAATAAAAGGAACAAAATATCTAATCATATCATATGATATACAGTAATACGTAAAAAGGAGATAAAGGATTAAGGAATATCCAATAGCATATAACATAAGAACAATTAAATCCATTTAGTTAAGACCTTAGGAATATTCCATTAGGAAGATACCTGTCCTCGGTTTCTTTTCTATTTCCTTGACCATCATCTTCTTCCTCTCCTACAATATAAAAGCCTTATTCTTAGCAATGCATTCTTTCATACTTCAACAATCCTTCTTATTATCATTTCCTTACTCTTCTCCATCTTTTTTCCTTCATCCTTTCTTGTCTCTTAGACCTAATTCAATGGCTCTTAAAGCGGTCCACGTCTCAGATGTCCCTAATCTTGATCATGTCCAAGAAAATGCCTCCCTTTCTCATTTCTCCCCTCGCCTCGCCGCCAAAGGTATTTTATCTTATGTTTTACCTTTTGACCAGCATGAGACGCTGGGGTAATGTTGTTGTTATATCTAGGTTTTATGTTTTAACCAGCATGAGACACTGGGGTAATGTTGTTGTTATGTCTATGGCTAAGTTAGGCCTTATTGGACGTAACATTTTCAAGATTATCGATAAAATGTTATCATTTTACGAATTTTTTTATATTGGGTATTAATTATTTTAATTTTTGGTAATGAAGGTGTGGAGGTGGAAAATAAGAGCTCATTCAAGGGTTCAAAATTTATGGTGATAGGACATAGAGGAAATGGGATGAATAGATTACAATCATCTGATCCAAGAATGAAGGCTGTTAAAGAGAATACAATCTTGTCTTTCAATACTGCTGCTTCTTTTAACGTTGATTTCATCGAATTTGATGTTCAGGTAATTTCGATTATCATTTCTTAACTTCATTTCATTATTAGATAAGAAAATGTGCTAGGCCAATTAGGTTAATTAGATTTGGTAATAATTAGGTTCGTCATCCATTGCGTGTTTGCGTCTTAAGTGCGCCGCGTAATTAGTTTCAACGTGTCTTGAAATCATAAATAATTATTTTAAGGAAAATCAATTTTTTTTTTTTTATTATTATGGGACGTGGAGTCAAGTTAGTTCAGCGGATTTATTGGGCTAGTACATGGTCCAAACAATCCAACAAACCATCCAATTGTCTCTAGCTCACGTGGGGATTAATGGGCATCACGTGCCTGTTTCTGACTAATAATTTTTTTTTAAATTTGAATTATTAATTTGTTGGAAATCACCGTCAAAATTAGTTAGGACTTCGTGCTCTGAATCTGTGTAAGGAAAGAAAAAGACGAAATCAATTTTATGTTTTACGTGTTAAATCTCGGTCATACAATGGTTGTATCTTATATGCATAATTATTGAGGGTTCCCTCATCATCTAAGAAAAAAAAAGCGAGAATTAGTGTTTCATGTGAAGTTTCAACTTCTAAAAATCAACTTATTTTGGCAACAAGACAAATATCTCTGGATAGTGGAGATGTTTAAACATTTTAGGTTTACAACAAATGAACAAAACATTCTAAAATAAACCAAACCAACCCGTAACCTAATATCCTTGATTTTTAACGTTGTTGAGTTGTGAATCACACGTAACAAATGATAAAAGAAGTGGCCACGGCTACATGTCTATCACAACGGAGGTTATTGAATGTTGTACGTCTGAAAATGTACAAACCTCATAACAATCGGTACCAGAAATTGAATGTGATGTCATTTTTGTACGATCATATAATTACTCGTACACTGGGTAACAAAGATCTCAAAATATTGGCACATTTATATTACCTACGTTGTACAGACAATGACATTTTGTTTACTATCTTTGCAGGTGACTAAGGACGGTTGTCCGATCATTTTTCATGACGACTACATTCTTACTGAGGAACATGTATGTTCATTTACGGTTATATTTTCTAAAGACGGTTTTGTACAAGACAAACTGGCACTGCATCTTTAATTTATGTTTACTAATGTAAGTTCATCAAAATGCAGGGCACTATACAGGAAAAGAGAGTGACAGACATAAATCTATCTGATTTTCTTGCATATGGCCCACAAAGTGAACCTGAGAAGGTCGGAAAACCACTGTTGAGGAAAACCAAGGATGGTAAAATCATTAAGTGGGATGTCGAATCCGAGGACATTCTTTGTACTTTGCAAGAAACTTTTGAGAAGGTTGATCCTAAATTGGGTTTCAACATTGAATTGAAATTCGACGATTATATCTTGTACCAAGAAGATGCTCTCACCAACGCTCTTCAATCAGTTTTACAGGTGAATATACGAAATAACTTTATGAGACTGTGTCATACAAAAGACGACGATGTAGCAAGTTCCTAACGCGATTATGCACTTGTTTGTTACAGGTGGTGTTTGATTATGCTAAGGATAGACCTGTAATTTTTTCGACATTTCAGCCAGACGCAGCATTACTTGTAAGGAAACTACAGGGTACATACCCGGTTTTCTTCTTGACGAATGGAGGCACAGAGACGTACTTTGATGTAAGAAGGAATTCAGTAGACGAAGCCATTAAGCTTTGTTTGGAGGGTAGTTTGCAGGGCATTGTTTCGGAGGTTAAGGGTGTTTTCAGAAATCCCGGAGTTGTGAGCAAGGTCAAAGAGGCTAAGCTCTTGCTCTTTACCTATGGCACTCTCAAGTAAGCATTCTTTTCCCTTCAACAATTATCTCAAATTTACTAATGGGACCTAATCGATATTGAGCGACCCTTTTAGTCGTTTTTATGTGAAGCAACATACTGATTTAAGCGTGAATTTGATGTTTCAGCAACGTGCCAGAGTCGGTCTATTTGCAACATTTGATGGGAATAGACGCGGTGATAGTAGATTTTGTTCAAGATATAACAATGGCAGTAGATAATTTAATTAAGCCATTAAAGGCAGAGGGAGAAGGTACCGAGGAAATGCAAATAGCAACAAAGCCGCAATTCTCTCAGACGGAGCTTTCTTTCCTGCTGAAACTTATACCTGAGTTGATACAACAGTAGAATGATCATACATTGTAGGAATGTCACTTTAATTTTCATGGTTCTGAATATCTGATCATGGGTAATTTTTCGGACTGACGAGTTGTTAGATGGATTAGAGTGTGGAGGTAGCCGTTGTGTTGTAATGTTGTATCACTATCTAACTTTGTATATAGTCTTCTCCATAGAAGGTTTGCCCTCCATTCATGTATGACTTCGAAAAGATTGAGATTCGTACTGGTGTTTTACATGTATTGTTCTTCATTGTCTCATTGACTATGTACTGTTCCCACCAAACTTGATCTTTACTAGATACTCTGTACCATATTTAATGGTCTCATGATTTTGACTTCAAAAGACACCGCGTCACGCGATGATACTGTTGTCATCCCATATCCGACCAAGATTCATTGGATCCATAAAAATGAGATCCATATCCACTCTATCACGATTTGATCCTGCGGATCTGGGCAGGGTCCTGATACTCCTGAACTCCATTGTCAATTGTCATCCCTAGTGCTCCAAGTACATTGAGAAAGAGGCACACACACTACAACTCATAATGCTTTGGGCCGAGCTTTGGACCAAGATGTCCGAAAACATTGGCTCAAATCCAATATTAAACCCAATAGCGATTTGTTGTTCACAAATTACTAATTGTAGAATTTCTTCAATCTCAGCTTTCCTTCATTAATGGAGAGCTTGAGCTTTAGAAGAATCTAGAACAATCTAGTATTAGTTCAAACAACAAAGCTAAATAAAAGAGAATTTTATTGATTATAATGTGTTAACTTACAACAAATAATGTGTGTAGTATATATATACAAGAAGAAGATGACTGTAACAAACTTCTAACAGATTTGAGTGTTTGTTATAGGTTGTTACAAGGTGTTAGAAGATAATGATGAGCTATGAGTGAGCTGGATATTAGCTGGCAATTTGATCTTATCATCTCAAGCTTCGTCTTCAATCCAAGCTTCCAGTCTTCTGGTTTGCAGCTTGGTGTTTGCAGGTTGGTGAGTGTTGTCAGTGAGTATCTCAACACCCCCTCCTCAAGTTGAACATGGGGTAGAAGCCACAAGTCCCAACTTGAAAACAAACTGGGAATGAAGTTGGTGATTAAGAGCTTTGGTGAACACATCCGCAAGTTGGTCTACACTTGCCACATGAGCAGTTTGAATTAGACCTCCAGCAATTCTTTCTCTGATATATAGTGACAATCAAGCTTTAGGTGCTTAGTCCTCTCATGGAAGACAGGATTTGCAGCAATATGTTGAGCTGCTTTGTTATCACAGTGTAATGTAATAGGAGTAGGAACTGTAATCTGTAAATCTTTAAGTAACTCATTGATCCATGTTATTTCACTGGCAGTTTGGCTCATACTCCTATACTCTGACTCTGCTGATGACTTGCTTATTGTGCTCTGCTTTTTAGTCTTCCATGATACCAAGCTATGCCCTAAGTATACACAATAACCAGGGATTGATCTCCCTGAATAGGCACAAGTGCCCCAATCTGCATCACAATAACTCTGTAGAATGTAGTTATTTGATGCTGGATAGAATAATCCCAAATCTAGGGTTCCTTTGAGATATCTTATGAGGTGTAGGGCTGCCTGATAGTGAGGGACCCTGGGCTGACTCAGAAATTGACTGAGTTGTTGGACACTGTAGGATATATCAGGTCTGGTCAGATTGAGGTAGAGTAATCTACCAACCAATCTTCTGTAAACCTCTGGATTCTCTGCTGTATCCCCTGTGTCAGTTGAGAGTTGTAAACCAGTGGGTAATGGAGAGTGAGCAGGTTTGCAATGCTCCATTTTGGCATCTTTGATGATATCAGTCACATACTTCCTCTGATTCAACAAAATGCCTGTTTCAGACCTGGCTACCTCTATTCCAAGAAAATATCTCAGATGACCAAGATCTTTAATAGTGAATGCCTTGTCCAATGCAAGCTTTATGTCAGATATAGTGGCTTCATCATCTCCTGTAGTCATCTACTATGGTAAGAAAATAAGATGCACCAGTTAAGGTTTTGACTCTATAAGGTCCCCACAAATCCACATGAATTAGCTCAAAAATCCTATTTGAGATAGTAGTACTTGCAGGAAAAGGTAACTTGTGCTGTTTTGCTAAAAAACAAATATCACAATATAAAGAATCTGTTTCTGTATTTAATCTGAGAACAGGCATTACATGCTTTAGAGTAGTTAGAGAACTATGTCCTAACCTAGTATGCATGCAGTAATGCTACATCATTGATGGTAGAAGCAAACAATGAAAAACTAGGATTAGAATCTCTAGATTTACATTCACTTTTATTAAAAACTGAATAAAAAACAGCAGCAAACTGGTATATCCCATCTTTCTTCAAAACAGTGCATAAAATCTGCTTAGTGGAAGGATCCTGAATATAACATTCAGTTGGGGTAAAGTTAGCTATTAGCCTGTTATCAGACAAAAGCTTACCAAGAGATAGCAAATTATGCTTAAAATCAGGCAAATAAAGCACATTATGCAAAGTAACTGTATGAGTCAAATGCACCTCACCAATGTACTTAACAAATTTCATTTGTCCATCAAGTAAAGTAATAACCAATGGTTTAGGAAGCTGTCTTAGTGATGTAAACAATTTGCAGTCAGATGCCATATGATCTGATGCACCTGAATCTACAAGACTACAATTCAACAGGGAAAAGGAACACTATCTGTAGGAAACAAAGTAGTTGATGCAAAGATCATACATGCAGATGGTCCAGCAGAATCAGATACAGAAGACTGAGATTTCATCCTGAACATCTCCTTGGCAACTGCGTGGACAAAAGAAGGATTAACTAAAGAAGCCTGCAAGAGAGCCATATCATCAGAAGCCTATAGTGGAGTGTCCACTTCATATTCCCTGAATTCCACAAAATTTGCAGCAATTTTCTTTGGACCAGAACCAGAAGCAGATGCCTTGTCAGAGGTAGATGATCCTTTAAGAAGCTCCTGAGCCTTCAACTATTGCTTATATGTCCAACAACATTCAAGAGTATGGCCTGCCTTCTTGCAATGAGTACACCAGAATGTAGACCTGTCAACCTTAGGCTTCTTAGATTCCCTCCTCCATACATTAGGAGGATCACCAGCAGGAACAGGTTGTTGAACAGCTAATGCAGTTCCATGAGCAGCAAGAATTGCATCAGAATCAGTGATATTATTCTGTGTCTCAACCTGATTAACTATAGCAAAAGCCTGATTCACCTTTGGCAAAGGATCCATAGCTAGTATCTGTGAACGAGTGTGTTCAAACTTCTTGTTGAGTCCCATCAGAAAATCAATGACATGATGAGTATTCTCTCTATCCACTATCTTCTTGAGAATCAAGCAAGTGCAGCCAGCAAGAAGTCCACAAGTGCATTCAGGAACAGGATCAAGAGACCTCATATCCTCCCAAATTGACCTTAATTTGGCATAATAATCTGCAACAGAGGTGCCTCCCTGAGTAATCTGCACCACATCCTTCCTGAGCTGATACAAGAAAGGAGCATTCGACTGATTGTAACGCTCATGTAGCTCTTCCCATAGCTGCTTGCTTGAAGCGACATAGGACAGTCCTTCAGCAATCTTAGGAGCCAGAGAATGCAAGGTCCAACGCATAACTGTATAGTCAGTTCTAATCCAATCAACATAATTCTCATGAGTCTCAGAAGGCTTAGGATAACCGCCATTGACAAAACCGAGCTTATTCTTGGTGATCAATGCAATACGAATGTTCCTGGACCAATGGAGAAATGATTTTCCCTCGAAAACTTGCGGTATGAGCTGAATCAAAGCTTGATCAGCAGTAGTCAAGTGCAGTGGATCCTTATACACAGAAGTATAAGCTGAAGTAGAAGTTTTTGGCATGATGATGAAGTGGAAGAAAAAATGTAAACAATTGATGAAATGTGGTGAAATTGTGCAGAAAAACAGAGAAATTGATCAACTGATCAAAAAAGAAGTAGTCGCACAAACGATCGAAGTATTTGATCAAGAAATCGATCAAACAAATTGATTAGGAAATTAATCGAAGAATTATCAAAGAATGATCAAAGAATAGATAAAAAATGATGAGAAAATGCAGCGGAATTTGCGAAAACAATGAATTTTATCGCAGAAGATGATCTACATGATCTTTAATTATCGTCGAAACTTTTACATAAACTACATGAAATACCTCTCTCAACCCAAACCCTCCAAATTTTGTATAAGTTTCATTAATTTTTCATAATTTGTATTAATTAGCAATTAGATTTACTAAATAATTTTCATAATAATGTTCTAAGTACACTAATCAAAACAACGAATAACTAAGAACAAACGATATTGTTTAAACCCGGGAATTAAACAATACTCCCTCTAATTCTTAGGAATTACTCTCGTTTTCTACTTTTACTTTATTCTTATAATTGCTCCATTTCCTAATTGAGTATGATTTGTGTAGTCATAATTCAATGTTGAGAAGGTGAGATCCACCACCCACTCAAACCAACTTAGGTCCTTAATTTTTGTACAAAAGTAATGGAACAATTCATAAGAATCAGAGTGAGTATTAGCCCTAAGCCGAGAATGGAAATCACAATGCCCAAACTAGGCGTGATCCCCTAAACATGAAAAAATCACGTATTAGCCCTAAGCCGAGAATGGAAACGATTAGTAAAAGTGTCGACCACGAATAGAAGCTTCCAAATGTACAATCTCTAGAGATGGAAGTGGATCGTGCCTTGTGCCGGCCCATCGTGCATGGAGGTGAAAATGGCATGGCTCATACCCACGAAAGTGGGCTTCATGCCGTGCAGGTGAAATGAAATAGCAGCCCAAAAACGACCCACAACTACAACTCCCCGTGTCGTGTCATGTCGTGGTTGCGCATGCCCGAGTAATTTCTCCACTTAAGAGTTGAAGTATTTCTTTATATTCTGGGCGTGTTAAGATGAGCCTTGTCGTGTCTGAATTAAGCATGGTCTTCTTACTTCTGCCAAGACACGACCTCATCCCATAATATACCGTGCCATGCTAGGTCCCGCCAATATTATGTCGTTCTAAAATTGGCCATAAGCTGGGTTAGGACGTGTTGAACCAACAATTCGCATGCCCGCTTTCGTGTGTGTTTGGCCTAGTTTGTAAAACTGTATTTGGACTCAAAAATACTTTTTAGCCAAACACACCATTTTCTAAAAGTTAAACAAAAGATTCTCAAAAGCTGAAACTCCATATTTTTGCCCATAGAAACAGAAGCAACAATTTATTGCTTCTATTTATTAAAAACACTTTAGAAAAATTAATCCTAAAAAATAAAAACTCGTTTTTGAGAAATGAGGCCAAACATGCTCTTCATCTCTACCAATCTTCCATAATCAGTCAGTCAAAGACAACAAATATTCCTAGTCAATCCTGAATTAAAAAACAAGAGTCGTATTCGCACATAACAAACGTACAATTCCTCCGGAAATCACCTCACCTCACCTCGCCCGTCTTTCCTTGTTTCTCTCTCTCTCTCTCTCTCTCTCTCTCTCCTTCATCATCTGCGTACTGCGTACTCCTTCTTTGACTCCACTATCTCTCTCTTTCCCCTCGTTTAAACTCTTCTCCAACAATTCATCCACATTTTCTTCAATTTCTGCAAATATTACGATTATTGCGATTTTCTGGAAATGAAGTCGTCGTTTGATAAGCTCAAGAAATTCGCTTTCAATAAAGCTGATGTTGCTAAGGATCGCCGCGATTTTCATCGTCCTTCTAAACTCGACGAACTTGCTCTAGCGTCTGAGGTCCGATTCTTATTCGTTTTTTTTTAAATTTTTGTTGATAATTCTGATCAAATTAGCTGAAAATATTGTTAGGCAGCAATTTTACTGATATTTTGAAATTTAGGTGAAAAATATCTGTTCGAAGGAATTTTTACCTGTGGAATTGAAGTTCGTATGTGGTTAATGATCTAAGATTCGTCTTGTAAATGAGTTGCGGTATTACTGAAATGCGTTTTTTAAATTGTTAGGTAGCAATTTTACTGAAATTGCGAAATTTAGGTGAAAAATATCTGTTCGAAGGAATTTTTACCTGTGGAATTGGAGTTAGTATGTATTTGATGATCTAAGATTCGTTTCGCAAGTGAATTGAGATATTATTGAAATGCGGTTTTTGATTGTTAGCAATTTGACTGACAGTTGAGGATTTAGGTAAAAAGCATGTGATAGAAGCAATTCGTACCTATGGAATTGACGTTAGTATGTAGTTGATGATTCTGCTGGAATTAGCGGAATATCTTGTTAGGTAGCGAATTGACTGAGAACGAAATTTAGGTGAAATTAGCTATTCGAAGCAATTCTTATCTACAGAATTATAGTTAGTATGTAATTGATGATTCTGCTGTAATTAGCGGAAAATCTGGTTAGGTTGCAAGTTTTCTGATAGTGCATAATTCATATTGGTAGAATTGAAGTTAGTAGGTAATGATTTAAGATTCGTCTTGTAAATGAGTTGAGATATTACTGAAACGTGTTTTTTTAATTGTGAGTAATTTGACTGACAGAGCGGAATTTAGGTGAAAAATATCTAATACGAAGCAATTCTTATCTACGGAATGAAGTTAGTGTAGTTGATGATTGATTAACTGAAAATCTGGTTAGGTAGCAATTTTACTGAGTGCAAAATTTAGGTAATAGTATCTATTTGAAGGAATTCGTACCTGTGAATTGAAGTTCGTATGTAGTTAATGATCTAAGAATCGTCTTTTTTTTTTAGCAATTTGACTGACAGTGCGAAATTTAGGTAGCAAGATTCTGTACGAAGCAATTCGTACCTATGGAATTGAAGTTAGTATGTAGTTGATGATCGGAGTTTTCTACTCCCTCTGTCGCGGGACCAAGGATATGAGAGATGAAATGCTTTTAAAAATGTGAAAAGTGAAGTAGAAACTTGCGGCATGTAAAAAATTGCAACTTATAAATGCGTAAAACAGAAATGTTAAGAAATGACTGTCGAGACTCTATTATAAGGAAAACGTGAAGACTTGCTCTGAACAGAGGGACTAATTGTTAACAATTTGACTGAGTAGACTGACAGTGCGATATTTAGGTAAAAATATATATATGTAGCAGTATATCTACCTGCAGAATTCATGTTAGTTTATAGCTAATGAACGAATATTTGTTTTGTAATTGAGTTAAGACTTGAGTAATTACTACAATTATTTTTCTTTTGAATAGTTATGAGATAGTTTAATCGGAAGGAGATGGAGTAAATACGTAGGTATAATTGAAGTTATGGCGAGAACTCGAGAAGGTTTGGGAACCAGAAACAGGAAATAATTAGGGTAATACTCTTTGGCAGGAGATGCAGGACATGCGGAATTGCTATGATAGTTTGCTCTCGGCTGCTGCAGCAACTGCAAATTCTGCATATGGTATGTTCGTAATATTGTGAGTTGATTCGGATGTTGTTTTGTAGCTTTATTCAACGTGTAAAATGCTTACTAAGCTTTTCTGTGGAAAATTCATGTTCGTGATTTTTTGCTTGTGTGTTATCATGAATCATGATGCTATTATTCTCTTTTTATGTGATAAAAAAGTTCTACTCGTACAAGTATTATGTTACGGAGAGGTTTGGGGATCAAGCCTTTGAACACAAATATTCACAGTTTACTACTACTGTGTACCAATGAACCTCTTCTGATGATCATCTAGGAAAAAAAAACCTTCGGAAAGCTTCTGAGCTACCGCTAGATAGTTTGGGAACTCATCCGTCTTGTATATGCCTTCATTTGCATAGAATTCCACAATTTTGGGTGAGCAATCCAACAGGCTTGTCAAATTTTATTTTTTGAGCTTAGAGGCATGAAACAGAGTTGCTATTATCCGTGGTTTTGCTATAGACTGCCCAAACAAAATTTTGGGCAACAATACTGTTTATAGGAGTTTTCATGTTGGCAAACATGTAAAAGGAGTAAAAGTTAGGAGTAATGGGGAAATAAATGGCATAATAATAGATCTAGGAGAAAAAGAAATGTAAGTGCGTACTAGTGACTAGTGAGTCTGGTTAGGTGAGCCTTATCTAAAAGTCTCACCTAAAATGCACCAAGTCTTGTGCCTCATAATAGTCAAGTACTATTCTTTCTCCTAGTTTAAATATCTATGCACCCAGGCCATGGTATTAATTATCCGCTGTTGCAAAATTTGCTGATACTGTAAAAGTTGTAAATGGCTGCTATAAATAGCCCGTATTTGGCTGATGCAACCCATACTTTGCCGATACATGACTGATGTAATGCTTTACACTACTGAAACTTGGACCAATCGAACTTATATAATTATAACAATTTTTTTTTATGACCTTCCACGTAGTATGTGCCATAGTGTCATATGTCTGCTAGACTATTACTGAATTTATGGCTGTTACATCAATCACGACCAACACTGCGATACAATGTCATGGATTTACCCTAATAGTTTAACTAGTTGTATATTGGAACTTTTGAAATAGAGGTAGAGCATATGAATATATCTTAGCCTTTTGAGCAAAAGTGCAAAACAGCTGCTGTGCTGCTCATTTTTCTATGGGTACATTTGAACGGTTTGATAGAGAATCCTTGGAAAACTCCTCTAGATAGTTATATTCCGCGTAAAAGTATAGGCTTATCTAATAACTTTATAGAGATGTCCACAGTCCACCCGAGTCTTTAACTCTCAGATTGAGTTGCTTTCAAACTAACTGGCTAAGGGGATGTCATTCTTTCAATATAAAGAGATTTTAACCTTTCTTATTTTTTTAGCATAGGTGGTTGTGATTCATGTGCCCCCCCTTGCTTCATGCTTTTTTTTTCGCCCCTAAA
>JAGPOY010001080.1:19317-31272 GCA_018983105.1 Silene uniflora
GCTATATATTCTCTGAAAACCGTTGCTTTGGTGCCCTAGTTCCATGATATATTTCAGTGTATATGAACTTTTAAAGCAGCAAATCTCTGATTTGTATGCTACTTTGTGTTCATGTCTTCATGAGTTATCTACAGCTAGCTCCACCTTTCCTGCAACATGGTCATTAGATAAGTGGTGATCATGTTCTTTGTTTATCTTGCCTAGTTAAACAAAGGATTTTGACGAAGACTGTTTTGTTGATTTTTTTCTGTTGTTTCAGCTGGACCAGGAAGAGGAGCTGATTACCAAACAATCAACAATTGAAACTACTGAGGTATCTCACATTTTCTTTTTGTGAATTAGCAATAAATGTGCTCCAGTCCTGAATTTTAGAGGGTTCTCTACTTCTCTGTGATTGCAGTTCAGGCTTGATAAAGCTCATGGTGATTCACAGATGCTAGACAGTGAGCCTCGAACAAATAACTACAGCCACTCTGCGCCCATCATTGCAGAGAAGAAGTTGGATCCTGCTGAGAGGATGAGACGAATGCGTCACTCCCATACACTGAAGCTTCGTACATACGTACTGCCTACCCCTGACGATGCAAAAACTTCTACTTCTACCCGAACAAGTTCAGTTCCTCGTGTAAGGCCAAATAGCCTCTCTGATCAAAATATATGGCATTCGTCTCCTATTGAAACTAAAATGAACAATAGAGATTCAAAAGAGAGTATCCCACGGCCACCTCCTTTGGCTGATGGACTTCCTTCTCGACAAAGCGATGCTATTGGATCATCTGATTATAAGAAAATAAAAAGGCAAGCTTTCTCGGGTCCTATAAGCAGTAATCCTCACTCCATGAAACCTGGCTTATCTGCAAGTGGACCCCTTTCTGCTTCTGAGCTTCCTTTACTGGCCTCTGACCCTATATCCCAACCTTTGCTACCTCGGCCATCATCTCCGAAAGCTTCACATCGTTCTCCTACATCAGTATCGCCACCAAAACTTAGTGAGCTTCATGAACTTCCAAGGCCACCGGGTACCATCTCCAGTAAATCTGGTGCATCTTTGGGGCCCAGTGGGTCTACTATTCCTTCAACGTCAATGAACAAGGAGTTTACAGTGAAAAATAAAACCACATTTGCTGCCTCTAATACAGCATCTCCCTTGCCGATTCCCCCAGTAACTATTTCACGGAGTTTATCTATAGCTTCTAGCCAAAATAGAGCAAAGGCATTAAGTAACGCAAAGAACGCCGAAACTTCTCTGATTGAAAAAGATATTACTTCTCCTCCTTTGACACCTATATCTCTAGCAAATGCTAATGCAGTATGAGCATCTCCAATGTGGGATTCCGTATGACAACATAAAGGTATTTATTTAAACCCTCTATTAATATAGTTTTCTTCATAGAATTCTGATGATTCTGCTTGCTAGATCTGTTAGTCACATTAAATGATTAAATGCTTTATCTGTTTGGTTCTTTAATCTCACATTTCTCACATTCAGCATTAGAGCTCCCCCACGTTGTCAAACAATGGTAAATAATGGATCTCAGAATGCGGCATATTGTAACTTCCATTTTCCTTTTTCCGTTCCTCAAATGCTTGCTTACCTGAACCCAACCTCAACTAGAAAGTACAGCTGCTTTACCTTCCTGGCTTCCCATTGTCAGTGAGAATGTGAGATCAGTGTTGCTTGAAGGTCCTGGACTCCTGGTCACCTACCATAGCCATAACTTATTTTTTGAATAGCATTAACTGCCTGATCAACATGTTTCATGTACATTGAGCACTTCGGCATTTCGAAGCTCAGATGCCGATGGTTGTTTCATTTTTTTGGCATGGTATTAAATCTCAGTTGAAGACTTGATGTTAGAGTCAGTAGGCGTGCTTTGATATTTTTGGTCATTTCACCTTAATGCAGCTGATATCTCGTCAAAAAGCGGCCATTGTAACATTCTAAACATTTAAATTACTTGGATCATGATTCAGTGTCACGAGCTGGATTTCATTCCACGGCCTGGATCAATTTGTTTCTTTCTACATAACACCACAATTAATTGACGGAAGGGTTAGTATTTAGTAATGTTACACATTATAGCGTTTTTTTGTTTTCTTCTTCTTGTTGCCGTACATGTAGTCTAATTGGTTTCTTTAAAGGTGTCATTACCCTCTGTAAAATTTTGTCTCCAGCTAATTGCCGTAATAGCTTTTAACATTCGTTTTCCACAGGTGGGAGAAGCTTTAATGTTTCCCATGACGAGCAATTTTGTTCACATGGAAAAGATCTTAATCCTCCTCTCGTAAAGGGCCATAACTCTGTACATATATTAGGTGCCCTGAGGTGAGTAGCAAATAACTACAGATTTTCACTCATTAGATCGAGTCTTCCACATAGATAAAAGTTCATGTTCTGGGAAGCTGTACGTAAGAACTTGTAACAATTCCCAATTTTTCTCTCAAAAGTGAATAATTTATTTTGTTTCCTTCATATTGATAGGGTTTTAATCCAAGGATAATAATAGGGCGTCACCAAATAGTGTGAAAATAAAAAGTTTCCGATAGGGTCATGTGATATGAATAAATCCGATATGGTCTTGTGCTGTGAATATGATAAAGAGATGCAATTATAGTTATGAATTTTTGCATGATAATCATATCGGGTACTGATACGGTTTTTAGATGTTAATCCATGTTCAAGTCACAACACATTGCTAAAATATACAGAGTACTACCGTATATGCGATTGTGGTCTTGTGGATGTTGATTTTATCTCTTCATTCTGATTAAAATCCGAAATACATCTTTAGCCGTAAGGTGCAAACTCATTAATAAATCATCTCTATAATGAAAGATTAAAGATATCCTGTGTTGTGGCAACTGCTGTTTTTCCTCATCTTTCGCCCACAACCAAAATAGGCTGTAACAACTAACAATGATGGCAACGACGGCATAAACCACGGATGTGAGATGGCGGTGGCGATGGTGAAGATGAATTGGCTCACTAAGTTTGTTTTGATAAAAATTCATCAACATTTGTGTAGAGGCAGAGTTGAGTAACTTTATAATGAAGTTTTATAAAGGTTCACAAGTCTTTAAATCAACTTAGCAAGTTTGTGGCAAAGATAAAAAACGTTGTGAAATACTTCAATATATTTAAGAATAAGCTCAACTTTTGTTAAAATGTTCAAAACTTGGTAAATGAGTTTCATAACTTTATCGAGAAACTCAATAATTTTATTAATAGAAGTCAATAATTTCGTAAGTGAGCTCAACACAGGCCGGCCAGTCTTATGAAGCAGCATAACAACTTAACAAGTTTGTGAAGTATAATCAACTTTGTAAACAACTCAATGCTGATGTTGATCTGGTATCCGTTAATCGCCGTTTTTTAGATTTGTTATATAATTGTATAAAATATAGCCGTCCGCCCGTCTGCCCGTCCCCAAGAATCAAACATAAGAGTAGTAGCGATCACGAAGTGTGACTTTTCCTTTTCCATTGAAAAGTTCAGCGTAATAGTGAGACGTGATTCCCAACTCCCATTTCCCAAGTCGTAGCAACGTCTACACCATCAGTTTTCAGGTGTGGGACCCCATTACTCCCTATCTGACCACCAAATCACAGTAACTTTCTAATTATTTCACCAATTTTTCATTCATTCATCTAATAAAAACAAACAAAAAATACAAAGTCATCAGTCACTGAAATTTATGTATGTGTGTGTTTACTGTGTTTGTGTATCCCCATTCCTTTCATCTTCATCTCTTCACCGCTTTCTCTCTCTTCCTTCTCCTATCTTTCTCTCTCTTAATTCTCCCTTTCAATCATTTTCTTCAGCTGTCCCACATCATCTTTTTCAGGTATTTTTCATTTATTCTACCTTTTTTCTGCTTTTAATCTTTAAGCTTGCTTATATTTGTGTGGAATGAGAGGGCGGGGATTCAAACCTGAGACCTATTGTCCAATATACCTCCGCTTTAACCACTGGGAAAAGACATCTTCGGTAGTTAAAGCTTATATTTGTGATGGTTAAATAATTGGAAGTTCCCAAGTTTGATTATTTGCTATTCTTTTGGGGTCCAAAATACCTCTGCTGTAACTACTTTGGATGTTACTCTTTCCGTCTCAATCATTTGTTTACCTTTAATATTCATTGTAATACGTATTTTAATCAAAGGTAAACAAATGATTTGGACGGAGGGAGTATTTAATTTCGTTTGTTATATTTCCTTCAAAAAAATGGTTTGTTATATTTGTGGGAGCCATTGAGGCACTGGTAATGCTGTTGTTGTTGATGACGATGATGAGCTGATTAAGATCTGCATATAGGTTATTATCCCGTATTTAATAATTGCGCCTTTTTGCTGTTGAGTGTTTGCTTTTCTGTGGAACTATATAGCTTTTGGTGTATCATGATGATTTTGATTGCTTTTAACTAGTCTAAGACCCACAATTCGGTTATTCTAGTTAAAATTGCTGTCTTCTTATAATTCAGCTCATTGCTCAAGGAAATGGGTATGATGAAAAGCGGTTTTGAGGGATTTCTGCTATTAGTTTCTGGCATTTTGATTTTCTATCGTATATCCAAGGTTAAGGCAATCTGGTCTTCAATTGTTGCTGTTAGAAAATAGAAAACAGAACTGAAGTTTGCGTGAATCACATGGATTAAGTTGCTTAGTTGACCAATTAGTCGGGTTGTTTTGTCCACCTTAGATTATCTTTCAATGTATTATGCCATCTATTATGGTTAAAGAAGTTTAGAAAACTGGTTATAGCTTAGGCCTTCAGAAGTAAACTAATGGGTTTCTGGTTGTTCGGCCTTTTTACTCTTCTTTTCAATATTTTTTGACATTTTCTTGTCGGTCATTAGTTATCGCAATGTTCTTTTGTATACTGTACTTCTTAACATGATTTTCATTACATTGGGTTGAGTTCCTATTATTTAAATGTTTTCATCGTATATTTGTTTTGTGTAAATAGTGTCAATGCAAGCGTTAAGTGATGTAGGTCAATGAATGGCTTGATTTGGCTTGTTGAAGTACTGTATGAGTTTGTGGGATGAATGAAAAGAAGCTGAAATTGGATGTTTTTCACCTTTTTTCTTGTCCTTCTGAACTGTTTGATCACACCAAACACATGATTATCAATTACGGAACTAATTTGACCAGATAGCTCAGAATTGTGTATTAAACCCCCTTCCCTGTGAAGGGCTGAAGGCTATATTGACTCCTCAATCTTATTTTTTGTGTATGTCACCAGGTAGATTATCTTTCGTCATGAAGTGCCTGTAGCAATTTGGATTTTTGCACCTTTCTGCCTTGGATCTCTGGAGCAAACATCGGCTATTGACAGTAAACTTTGAGATGCTTCTTTTGGAATAAGCCATTGAAGACTCCAAGAATCATTTCCCGTCTTTCCTTTGGTCCATCCATTGCATACGATGGCACATATGAGTCTCTTCTCTGGTAATCGTGAAATTGTTGAGATTGAGGAGGAGTTAGATCATGGAGAAAATTATAGAAGCAACAATTATATGAAGCCAGACACAAGAAGAGAGGAAAAAGACAGGAGATCTCTTGCCTCAAATGATGGGAATGTTAGCTCTTTAGAAGAAGATCTTAACCAACTTTTTGAGATATTTAATCGTAAAGCTTCATCCCGTGGATCTTCCCTTGAAAAAAAAGGTAGCACTTCAAAGAAAAATGCCTCCAAAAAGCCCGTCAAAGGAGCAGGGTTGAATGCACCTGGACATGGAATTTCCGAGCGCATGAATCTGAAACAGGCACTTAGGGGTTTGTGCCTCTCTCAGGCCTCAGAAATGGCCGCCATGAAACGCTCGACAAAGTCTCCTCGTTCTTTGCAAGATGGGAAAATTTTGACCATGTATCGCAATGTTGCAGTTGAAGACATTAGATCTGATCATTCCCAAGATGATACCAGAGAGAGTATGCTGGAAATATCTCTTGTGCCTGAGGAATCAACTTTTGACTCTTTTCAGAGTGTTCCTGGGAAGTTACCAGCATCTGATCTGTGGCCTTCAAACCGAAGATCCTTCTCCGAAAAGGCAGGTGGACCCACCACCATTCAGAACGATAGGTTTGTTGAGTCAATGGACTCTTCTCAGAGTGTTACTGGGAAGTCGCCGGCATCTGATCTGTGGCCTTCAAACCGAAGATCCTTCTCCGAAAAGGCAGGTGGACCCACCACCATTCAGAACGATAGGTTTGTCGAATCAATGGACTCTTCTCAGAGTATTACTGGGAAGTTGCCGGCATCTGATCTGTGGCCTTCAAACCGAAGATCCTTCTCCGAAAAGGCAGGTGGACCCACCACCATTCAGAACGATAGGTTTGTCGAATCAATGGACTCTTCTCAGAGTGTTACTGGGAAGTTGCCAGCATCTGATCTGTGGCCTTCAAACCGTAGATCTTTCACTGAAAGGGCAGGTGGACCCACCACCATTCAGAATGATAGGTTTGTTGTGTCAATGGACTCTATCAATCAAATATCAAAGCCCGATAAATCTTCATGTGTAACTTCTTCATCTTCTTCACATGCTGATTATATTCCGAACGTGGAGCATACTATTCTGACTCAGAATTCAATGATTACTACATCAACCAAAATTGGGAATCAAACCTCTGCCAGCGTAGTCCCACCATCTTTACCTCCGCCTGCTAACAATAGCATGCGAGAGGTAGCTAAGAGTAGCCCAGTTCCGAACATGGATCATACTATTTTGACTCAGAAATCAGTGATTACTACATCAACCAAAATTGGGAGTCAAACCTCACCCAGTATACTCCCACCATCTTCACCTCCGTCCGCTAAAAATAGCGTGCGAATGGTCACTAAGAGTAGCCCAACTCCGAACATGGATCATACTATTTTGACTCAGAAATCAGTGATTACTACATCAACCAAAATTGGGAGTCAAACCTCCCCCAGAATACTCCCACCATCTTCACCTCCGTCTGCTAAAAATAGGGTGCGAGAGGTCGCTAAGAGTAGCCCAAGAGAAAACGGAAAATCCTCTGCCTTTGTTGACTTTGCAAGTCAATCATCTTTGACGGACTTATCTCAGGCAGGAAATGATGCAGCTCCCACTTCATCTCGGTCTAGTTATGCCAGAAAATTGGCAGCACAGAAAGATTCAGCTGCTTCAACAGTGGAATCTGGGATGCACAAGTCAATGATTAATATCCTTCATCATGATGATTATGAATATACTCAGAGTTGTTCTGATGTTCATGACAAGGCGTGGGGGCATAACAATAGCAGCACGACAGAAAATGAAATATTCTCCTCTGCTGTTTTTTCGAGTCAGCCACCACTGACAGAGTCATTGGATAATGAGAAGCATAAACCTCGGCGTTCTCCTCGTGCTAGTGCCAAGACCTCTTTGGACAATGCTAGAAAAATGGCAGAACAAAAAGAGAGAATTTCTCTGTCACCTGTGGCTCAAAATCAAAAGAAGATTGATATGGCACTTAAGGAAGAGCGTACACCTACACGCTCCCCACGTCGTTCTGATCTTGGTGATAGAGTTTTGGATTACGGAAAGAGTATTGGGTCCCCCATTAAGGTAGTAGGTAAAGAACCTGCATCAGAGAAGGTAGTTGCCAAAGAGTTGGATGGAGTCGTTCAGGACAGTTTGAAGACCATAATTTCCACTGGCTCCCCAAAAGGTAAAAAAGTGAGCAGGACAGCTAAAAATGCTCACCATTTTGTCAAACCTCTTATCAAGACTAAGAATTTTGTCAATAGGAGATCTAAGAAGAAAATGGCCACAGATAATGGCTCAAAAAATTTACGCAGCGAGTTCAATAATGACTTGTATTCCAGTCCAAATCCAATAGTTTGTCCAAATTGCCAGTGTGACGTGACTGATGCCTGGAAGGAAGCTAGTAATGACTCTTCATTATCCCATCACGATTCTCCGGTATCTCCTCAAGAGTCTCTTGTATCTGTTGAAGAGTCACCGGCATTCTATCAAGAGTCCCCTATATCTCCATTTGCCACATCCGATTTTAATACACCTGGACCAAGTTCTGATGGTTTAATTAAGTCCAAATCAGTTCTTGTCGAATCTAGTAGTAACTCGAAGTCAAGAGACAGGGCGAACTTTACTCAAAGCTCAAAAAGCAGTCCGGATGAATGCAGCAGTAGTACAAGTGTTAGTGAGGAAAGTAACATGGGCAGGGCGAGCATTTGCGATCGACCCCACATGTCTAAGGATGTTAGGTGGGAAGCGATTCGCCATGTGAGGTTTCAACATGGAACTTTAGGGTTGAAAAATTTCAGTCTTTTGAAGAAGCTCGGATGTGGAGATATTGGAACGGTCTATCTTGCCGAGCTTATTGGTACCAATTGTCTATTTGCAATAAAGGTCATGGACTGTGAGTTCTTGGCTAGAAGGAAAAAGATAGCTAGAGCTCAAACTGAAAAGGATATTCTGAGAATGTTGGACCATCCTTTTCTTCCGACTTTGTATTGCCAGTTTACATCAGATAATCTATCGTGTTTAGTCATGGAGTACTGTCCTGGGGGTGATCTACATGTTCTTCGGCAGAGACAGCCTGGCAGGTGGTTCACAGAACAAGCTGCAAGGTAATGCTTACGATATCTTTTGGCTGTTTTCTTTGTTTCAATGCAAATTGACTAATTGTGTTACTTCGCTTGAGTACTAGTGTTTCTAGCTATGTTACTGAGTCTGAGACTCAGGTACGCATGTCACATTGTGACTCCGTGGTACATATTCCAGTGTCGGACTCTGCATGAGTCATTTTAACAGGCACAGGGACCCAATCCCATAATGAGGATAAGGATGTGGGGGCACATCTTCTAAATGAAAATACTCTTGACAAATTTGAAATAAATCTGAATTTGTAAATAAAAAGATGCTAAAGATGCTTCAGAAATAAACGACCCTTTCGAGGAATGGAGGGCAAGGGAAAAGGCCAAAGAGTAAACTTAAAACTCCCTACAAGGTCTAGTAGATGTCAAGCTAACCACTAGATCAGATAACAGCTCGGTTAGCAAAGAAACAGTTTTTTGATATTGTGGATGTATGGTGTCTTTCTCGTTCATCAATATCTTTTGTTAGGTCAGCTGACCTGTCAGGTAGGTGGTAGCTGGATATATCTATATGATGCTCTTCTATCTCAGTAGCCAATAGGTCTTGCTTAAGACCGTCTTAAATCAAGACATCTCACAACCTTGTTTTATTTTCACCTTTATTTAATTCTATGAGAGCCATCTTAAATTAAGATGGTCTTAAATGAGAATTGGTGATATCAGATTGTCTGACACCTTTTCGAACTGTGACTCAAAGTTCCCGAAGTAGACAATATCTCCTGAAAAGAGTTAATCGAATGAATGTCGTTTCTTTTGCTTTCTCTTGGTTTCACTGTTTACTGCTGCATGCCAACTAGATCTTTGTTTCATTTTTATTATAATAAAACCCCACAAAACCCTGAAAATTTGTATCAATCGAATAATTAGAGTGAAATAGTAGAAGGAAACAACAATGTTGCGTACCCATATTAATTTTTCTTTCGGGTTTTGATTTAGCCCGACAAAAAGGGTATTGAAATTGAAGAGCATTGTATGCTATGGAAAACTACTAGTTAGGTGTAATTATGATAATTACTGACAAAACATTAAAACCCAGTAATGTGGGTAATTGATTGGGGTGCCTAAGTGGATTTTGGGGGTGGGGAGGTTTTTAAAGGGTGGTTATGGGGTGTGGTGGTTTCAAAAAGGGGAGGAGGCGGTACGGCGGGTTGGGGACGCTGGCAACGAAGGGTGTGTTGCCGGCAGCCGTCGAGGGTGCGTAGCAGTGGGTGGTGGAGTTAAAGTTAGGTGTTAAATGTTGTATTATTCCATATAACGAGGGGTAAAATCCTACGCAAAATGATTTAGAGTGAGATTATCGAAAAAGTATCCCGAACTTTATTCTGCTATAGGTGGCGTGTCAAATATTTACCTTTTCATCTTTCTCTGTAAGATATGTCCATGTGGTAAATTTATTACTAATCCTTCATTCACTTTGCAGATTCTATGTTGCTGAAGTACTCCTTGCATTAGAGTACCTTCACATGCTTGGAGTTGTTTATCGAGACTTAAAACCGGAAAATATCTTAGTCCGAGAAGATGGCCACATTATGCTCTCTGACTTTGACCTTTCACTCAGATGTGTTGTCAGTCCTACACTTCTAGTCTCATCATCAACGTCAGACGGCTCAAGAAAGACATCCCGTGATTCACGTCTACGCGGCAATTCTCGTTGCGCTCAACCTCTATGCATAGAACCATCCTGTCAAGTGACATGCTTTACTCCTAAGCTCTTAAAAAATTCCTCCAAATTGAAGAAAGTGAAATCTGACGTGGCAGCTGAGATGAGACCGTTGCTCCAGCTCGTCGCAGAACCCACCTCTGCAAGATCCAACTCATTTGTTGGTACGCATGAATATTTAGCCCCGGAGATCATCAAAGGAGAAGGTCATGGGAGTGCTGTTGATTGGTGGACCTTTGGTATTTTCCTCTATGAACTCCTTTATGGTAGAACGCCCTTCAAAGGACCCGGAAATGAAGAAACCTTGGCCAATGTAGTTTTGCAGAACTTGAAATTCCCAGATAGCCCTTTAGTTAGCCTTCAAGCCAGGGACCTAATTGATGCGCTTTTGGTAAAAGAACCTGAGAATCGGCTTGGGACAGAAAGAGGTGCAGCTGAGATAAAGCAGCACCCCTTTTTCGATGGCCTGAACTGGGCCTTGATCCGATGCGCCCTTCCACCCGAGTTGCCTGAGTCTCGGGGTTATGGAATGCCAGTACCGCCCACCAATGAAAAGAGCAACAAATATGCAGGTAATAGCTCAGAGTTCGAGGTTTTCTAAATCGAGTAATCTTCCATCTCACCAATCGTGACTGACAAAGGGAACATGATTTGTGTGTTGCAAAACTTGGTGATTATTTGGAGCTTTGGTGTTATCATGTATGTAATCATGATATTAGATATCAGCCGCAATAATCACAATCGAGTTATTAAGGTTTTGAAGCTTATCAACCACATTTTACGGTGGTACCTTCTGTGTTTATGTCTTGGAGGACTGGTTTCAAGATGAAGTCTCAAAACCGAAACTTACCAAGGGTTGACGCCTTCATGCCTTGTGTTTTGTATCTACGCATAGGTTCGCAGTGTAAATTTTTGTATCCGAGTATATTGTAGTCTTTCATTTGGTTATAGTAAGATTTTGAAGCGGAACTGAGCCTGAACTGACACAATTGCTTCTTTCTTCAATAAAATTTTGGATTCCTTGACGCCTTTGATATCCTGCAATTGTATAAGAACTCGTCGAATTGCTTTCATTTCTCTACAGTTTGCTGTGCTTCTTGAGACAAAACTCCTTATTTACCCATAACAGAACTTTGTGAAGATATGAGAATTTTTTTCTAAAATGGGACATTTCCACATTGAATTTAACGAAATGGATAAACTTGTAAAAATATAACCAAAAATGGGCACACGTGTCCCCGAAGCTAGGTTCGGTTTCAAGTCGCTCTCGCGCTAAGCGACTATAGCCAAGGTGACAGTTTACTAGCTCACAAACCTCCCCATGTGACTGTAATACAAAATCGCTCCCTCGCTGGGCGACTTGAGATCAAAACGCCTTCCCCCTCAGCGACTTTGAGTCTTCCAAATTTCCAGAAAATGCAGAAATACCCCAACACCAAATAAAGTCTAAAAATGTACCCTGAAATTGCAGAAAATGCAGCATATACACGACCTCCATAATCTGCATACATTCTTATTTCCCTCCATTTGCCAAGTAAAAATCATCAACAACACCATACGAAGGTCTTCAATTTGTATGGAGATTGACCAAGAAATACCCAAATACTTGTTTAGTATTGATTAGAGACTAATAATTTGACATTTAATCAAATTAATTGACTGATTTGGGGTAG
>JAGPOY010001081.1:11023-29990 GCA_018983105.1 Silene uniflora
TTGCCGTAGAGCTAATATCTCCCCAGTAACTTGTGTAGCTATCCATTCCGTCGGGGATACCTATAAATTTAAAATGAACACAAAACAAGTCAATTTCATGAACATTGTTATACTGACTCGAGATCTAATATTGATCCGAGTCTTCCATCGCAATCATTTTGTTTACCTTTTAATATTTGTGATGGGTCATTTGATTAGAGGTGAACAAATGATTTAGACAAAGACGTATCACAACTTAAATATATTACCTACAAAGACCGTATCTAGACCGACTCAGAATCAGCAACAATGGCAACGACAATAACGATGATGACAAGAAGGATAAGGAGGAGGAGGATAGATAAGAAAGCAGGCACCTGTTTCCAGTGGGATTGGCTCGGCTATGAGGAATCTTTCGAAGACTTCTTCCATTAATTACGACACTGCTACTTGTTTTGTTGTTCACCACATTTCTGGCTTCAGCAAGAGTAACTTGATTTGTAGAGTTGATGATTAACGCCATGATTGTTATCATCAACACAATTGTACCTGTTTTTATGCAACTACTTCTTGTAGCATTCATTTATAGCAGCGCAGCTATCTAGATATGGATGATTTTCAATGGTTTACGTATGTATGTATGTATGTATGTGTGTATGTAGGAGTATGTATATATGTATGTATGATATCCCATATATAGAAGCATGATGATTTTAGAAGTATAATAAGCCAAGTGTTGAGTTCATTTCTTAGAGGAGATGATGTACTGTGCTGCTGTGATGACTGTCAGTTGGGTTTTTGTTTCTATGCATTTGCTGCAGAAAAGCAGATCATAACTAGTTTTGTTTTTACAAAAAAGAAAATAAAAATAATACTTATGCTTCTTCCAAATTAGATAAGAGATTACTTTGACGGGTTATTATCTATATGAGTAGCTATGGAATCTTTTCTTATCTTAGGGAAAAAAATCGGAACATATAACTACTACGGAGTATTTTACGAGGCTAGTATAAAACTCGTGGATATATACGTCTATAAAATTTGAATTTGGGAATTATATGAACTATTAATTCATGTTTTATTTGACTAAGACAGCTTATTTAGACGTTGACAAAGCTTGTTCATTATATTAGGCCTTAACATCTTTGCACCAAAAAAAATATTAGGCCTTAACATCTCGATTACTTAAAATACAGTTTAAAACTAAACATTCTTTGACTTTTTAATATTTGATACGATAAAACATGCTGAGTACTTATTTTACTAAGTTGTATAAAAGTACTCATATACTCCATATTCTCTAAAAATAGTCCGTATAAGTCATGTAAAAATACGATACTATCGAAAACAACCCCTCTAATAAATAATGTAAGACATTAAGAGAGTGTTTTACTATTGGTGTAATGGTGTTAAGTCATTGACGAAAACCTTCATTTGCTGATAATAATAGTTTATGATTAAAAAGAAATGGTGGTTGAGATACTGGTAATGACCATGTGATATAACTAACATTTCATGTGCTACAAACAATGTACCGTACTACTTGTTTCATCATTATAAACAGACAAGATAACACTTCAACACAATCCCTACTAAACTAATCATTTTTGCAATCGGGATCGTCCTTCGTGTCATCACGTGATCTCAAACTCATCCAAATTCCCTAACAACTATAACTCGATCCGTTATCATAAGACCTTCCTTAGACGTAAAGGACAGGATGTCACGTGATAAGGCACGTGATTTTACCATATACTGTAGATTCTTCCCGTTTTATGCATATTTGTTTTACAACAACAAACTGGTCACCAAAAAAAAAAACAACAAACTGACCGAGAAAAAAAAAAGAGTCTTCAAGATTACAAAACAAACAAGGGGCCAGTAAAAACCCCTAAACTACTAGACAATTAACCGACCGAGGTAAAAGTAAAAGTAGATGTAACTGAACCAGAAAGACAGATTTTCTTGCTGGGTGGATGAAAATAGTCATCAAACTGGATATGATATTCTCCTTTTGTTTAATCCTCGTAACTACTACAAGTGTCTTTAAGTGTCTTGGTGTTCCTGCAAAGAGATTGAGGTGTCAAAGAAAACAAAAGATCTTCTCTTATGGTTGACCTTAGCCTGAACCATTCGACCTCTGTCCTGGCAATGATCCACACTATGTATTAGGATATAAGGCCCATTAGGGCTATTGTCTAGGGTTTCGACTATAGGATTTATTATATATAGATCATATGTATTGAATCAAATCACACAATCAATAATAATACAATTCTCCCTTATGAATTATCTCCCTCTATACATATGATCTATATATAATAAATCCTATAGTCGAAACCCTAGACAATAGCCCTAATGGGCCTTATATCCTAATACTACGGCTACAATTCGTGCTTGAATGTTCCCGGTAGAAACCTTGCTAACAAGAGAGGAGTCACAAGTTAATCGCTTCTTTTTATCAACATGGAAAATAACCTCCTCTTTAACCAAATCGATACTTTCAGAGGGCCTAGAATCTCTAGTTTGGTATGGCTCTTTAGGCGAAGGACAAGAAATGGTATTGCTGCTTCCCTTGAAATGTTTTTATGGGGAATTTCCTTCGGAATACGAGTGTTAAGGAGGGGACGAACCCTCAAGAAAGACAGTCAGTGATATCGAGTTAAAGAATTGCAAATCTTTGCCATGTAACAAATTCTCATAGTCTTTAGAGGACAGATGCGCGCAATTTGTTATGAGCACGCTTCTTATTGGTAAATATATAGGTAGAAGAATTCCGGTTATCAGAGGAGAAGGGTTTATCTTTACATGTATCAGTCGAGGACTGGAAAGGCTCAGTAGTACTAACCGAGTCCATATTCACATCTTGTACAGTACATGAAACAAAGTCATTAATCAGATTAGATTAGAAGCAAGCTAAGGTTTCTTTCTTTTTATACAGGTCAAGGGGGTCAAACTCCAGTTTTTCACTAAAGAGATGAGAGGTAGAGTCATGAATCTCGGTTATCTTGTAGGTGGTGTCTAAAACCAGAGAAGCTGTCAAACTCCAATGAAACGGAGCTATAAGAAGCTGCGACCGAAGTGTTAGCCACATCATCACTAAGAAGCTAAGTGACTCCTTATCATTATTGAGAAAGCCCAAAGGTTTGTTCGCTCTCTTACTCTAAATATAGTTAGTTAACTACATGGGTTAACAACTTAACTACAAATGTGTAATTACTAATCTAACCCTTAATTAACCGCTTGAGATTAACTCAACTTAGTCACGTGTCGCGATATCAATGATCGTGTATGGCTTTTCCATACCCCTTATGTATGTGTAGCCTTTTTAGACTAATGACTAAGCTAATAGATCAATTAACTCATCGAGTTAGCAAAGACAATGAATAATGTCATGGTATAGCCACAAGCTCACAAGTCATTCCAATTCTTTGGCTTCCAATTGTCCAAATGCTATCAGAGATGCAGGAAACAAGAAGCAACTGCTAATTTCACCATGCAACTATGAAATAACCGAAATTGATACTCCTAATTAGTTACTTTTTCCTATGTACATTTCCAGAAAAGATGAATCTATAAGACAAGAAGGTTGTGAGAAGAATTGGTGAATTGTATTAACAGTGATACACAAGTATTTATAGGAAAGCTATACAGTGTAAAAAGGGAAGGGAGCCTATACAAATAATCTAATGAGGGAAAGGTAATATAAACATCCTATAATTACAAATATATGATTATGAAAAGATATGAAGAGAAAGATGCAGCGGGATATTATTGAGGTTTTGATTCGGGAATATTATGTGATGAAATATGGTTAATACGCCCCCTCAAGTTGGACGTCCTTGTGATGAGTCCAAGCTTGTCTCGAAGTTCATGAAATTGATGCTTATGCAGTGGCTTTGTGAGAATATCAGCGATTTGATCTTTGCTTGCAATGTGAGAGATACGGACTTGCCCGAGCTGAAGTTGTTGCTTGACATAGTGGAAGGAGATGGCCATGTGCTTCATACGCGAGTGAAAGACCGGGTTCTTGGCGTAGAGAGTGGCAGAGATATTGTCACAGAAGATAGCCGGAGATTTGATGACTTGGATTCGAAGTTCAGATAGAAGATTTTGAAGCCATAGAAGCTCCGTGGTAACTGAGGCAATTGCTCGAAACTCGGCTTCAGTGGTGGAGAGAGCAATTCCTTTTGGTTTCTTGGAGGACCAGGCGACGGGGTTACGTCCAAGATAGGCAATATAGCCGGTGGTGGAGAGGTAGCTGTCCTTGTCTCCACCAAAGTCGGCGTCACAGTAGGCATGGAGACAAAGAGGAGAGTCTTTGTATAGTTGGATGCCGTGTGATGAGGTTCCTTGAAGGTAACGGAGAAGACGTTTCAGAGCCATCCAGTGATTCGAGGTGGGATGATGAAGAAACTGTGCTAGCCGGTTAACGGAGAATGCAATGTCCGGACGAGTTAGCGAAAGGTATTGAAGGCTCCCAACTATGGCACGATAGTTGGAGTGTTCGTGAATTGGATGTTGATCCTCACGTTGAAGTGGTGGAGAGGTGGCCATAGGGGTGGTGTTAGGTTTAGCATCTGCCATGTTGTATTTCGTAAGTAGGTCTTGAATATATTTGGATTGACTAAGGTGAATGTCGAGTACATTAGGGGTTACTTCGACACCTAGAAAATATGATAACGGTCCTAGGTCTTTTAAAGAGAATCGGTTTGATAGTTTAGTAATAAAGGTTTGTAGATGAGTCGAATTTGGTCCGGTAATTATAATATCATCTACATATATTAGCATATAGATAGTAAGCGTTGGTGATTGTAAAATAAATAACGAGGGGTCGGATATAGATTGAGTGAAGCCAACTGTAGTGAGGTATGATTTAAGTTCAATGTACCAAGCTCGAGGAGCTTGTTTTAGACCATAAATCGCTTTATTTAACTTGCACACAAAGTCGGGTTTGGTTCGGTCAATAAAACCTGGTGGTTGAGACATGAAAACATTATCGGTAAGAGTGCCTTGTAGGAACGCATTATTGACATCGAGCTGTCGAAGTGGCCAATTTTTGGTTACTACAAGGGACAAGATGATTCGAACAGTTGTGAGTTTTATCACGGGACTAAATGTTTCCGTGTAATCAATGCCGGGTCGTTGATGGAAGCCTTTAGCAACAAGACGAGCTTTATGTTGCTTGAGGGAACCATCGGGGTTAAATTTATTGCGGTAGACCCATTTGCAACCAACAACATTTTGAGCGGTTGAACGGGGAACAAGAGTCCATGTATTGTTGCGGGTGAGGGCGTCAAATTCTTCCTGCATTGTGTGACGCCAATGAGGGAGAACAAGAGCCTGTTTTATGGTGTTAGGAAGAGATGTGGGAAGGGTCGAGGTGAGAGCGATATTAGCATATTTCGGATTTGGGACGCGAATGTTGTTGTTAAGACGAGTTGTTACCGTTTTGGGTGGTGGAGCTGGTTTCTTTTTGCGTTGTGTAGGGGCTGGTGGGATGAGGGGAGGTTCAGTGGCAGGTGGGGAGTCATTTAAAGGAGTGGCAGTATTGTCAGGGATGTCAATGGTGTTCACAGGAGGCGAGGGAGTGGGGTCAGAGTTGGTCGAGGAGGATGGAGGATCTGGAAAGGGCCGTGGTCGACGGGAGTAGACAAGCAGCGGAGTGGGATTAGAGGAGGATATAGGGGTTGGAGTCGTAGTATGAGGAGGTGAGGGAGGTGGCGAAATGGTTGTGGAGGTGGGTGAGGAAGGAGTGGGCTGTGGAGGTGGCAGAATGTGTAAAGAAAATGTGGTCCATTCTTCAATAGTCGGGGTGGGTAATGGTGTTGACGAAGAAGTGGCAAAGGGATATATGTCATTGTAAAATTTAACATGTCGAGAAGTGTAGATTCGATGAGTTTTCGGGTCAAGGCAATGAAAGGCACTTTGTGTGGTTGAGTAGCCTACGAAAACACATGGAATGGAACGGTCTTCTAATTTGTGTTTGGTGTAGGGCCTAAGCCAAGGATAGCATAGGCACCCAAAGTTGTGCAAGGTAGTATAGTTGGGTTGTTTGTTGTGGAGGATGGAGTATGGTGATTTGCCTTTTAGAGATCGGGTTGGAAGGCGATTAATAAGGTAAGTGGCGGTGCTAAAGGCGAAGGGCCAATACTTAGCCGGCATATGGGCGTGCTTGAGAAGGGCGAGACCCGTCTCAACGATATGTCGATGTCGTCGTTCGGCATATCCGTTATGTTCGGGAGTATGCGGAGGAGAAGTAGAGTGCGATATTCCGTTAGTGAGAAGTGTAGTATTGAGTTTAACATACTCGCCTCCATTATCGGAGAAGAAATGTTTTATTTTTTTGTTAAAATGATTTTCAACAATAGCTTTGAATTGAATAAACACTTGGTTTGTGTCGGATTTTCGTTTTAGCGGGTACATCCAAATGTATTTGCTAAAATGGTCTACGAATATAATATAATACTTGTAATGGTCGAAGGAAGGGATGGGACTCGTCCAAAGATCGGAGAATAGTAATTGTAGCGTGTCATTGGTTCGAAAGGACGATTGCGAAAATGGTAATTTCTTGCTTTTCGTAATGTTGCAAGATTCACAGTGAACAAAATCATTGGTACTAAAATTTGAATTTTTATTAATGTTTCGAATTACATCATATGACGGATGTCCTAGTATATGATGTAGGGATAGCGGAGTGGTTCCTTTGGTGGCGTTGTAGGTGCTTGGTCTTGGAGGACACCACTGGTAAATGCCGTCTCTAACTCGGCCCTGGAGAAGAGTGATTCCCGTTTCCATCGCCTTAACAAAAAAACAATTTTGTGAGAAAATAACATAGGCTTTATTGTCTCGACATAATTGAGAAATAGAGATAATATTACGAGAAATTTTAGGAACGTGAAGAACATTTGATAATTGAATGCCGCTTAGGTTTAGCGTACCTGTGTTGGCGATGGAAAGGCCCGAACCGTCTCCAATCAGAAGCTCATCTAGGCCGGAGTAAGGAGAGTGAAAGGCAAGGGTGTCGAGGTCATGTGTCACATGATGACTCGCACCACTGTCGAGTAGGTAGTTTGGGTTAGGAGCCACGGGGTTGGGTGTCATGGCAGCAGCGTGAGCTTGTGGTGCTGTTTGGTGGTAGCGATTTGGTAGGGGTGCAGGGAATGCGATATTTGGAAATAGCCTACGAAAAATAGGGCAATTTGCAATAACATGGCCCGTTTCGCGGCACCATTGGCACCTACCTTTAAACGGGCGTGGGGCAGCCTGAGATTGTGGCGGAAGAGCAGACTGGGCAGGGGTTGTATAAGACGCAGCAGAGCGGTTGTTGTAGCGTTGGTGGTTTTGATTCTTGAAGGCATGGTTGGCAGAAGATTGGTAGTGATTAATTTGGGGAGTCTGTTGAATTAACAACTCCTGTTGTAGCAATTTTTCGTGAAGGGCCTCGAAAGGAATTGGTGTATCACGATTTCTGACTTGGTCAATGACAGGTTTGTAGAGGTCGTAGTCTAGGCCGTTTAGAACTCGGGCAATGACATCTTCGGGATCAAGAACTTTGCCCATAAGAGCAAGTTGATCCATACATGCTTTTATCGAGTGAATGTACTCGGTAATTGACCGATTCGTGGTTTTAGAAATCGAATCGAACTTGGTTTTAATTTGTTGAATATGAATGCGCGAAGGATTGGCGTAGGTTTGGGCTAAGATATCCCAGGCCTCCTTCGCGGATTTCGCTCTAACGATTAAGGTTTGTAGAGCAGCGGTGATGGTGCCCATTAGAGCACCGAGGATTAGCCCGTCTTGTTTCAACCAAGGCATATGGGCGGGGTTGGGACATTCCTGCTTGTTTGCATCGACAATGGTTGCGGCAGGGGGTGATTGAGTGCCATCGAGGAAGCCGAGGAGGCTTAGCCCGAACAAGATATTGGTTAACTGAAAACGCCAGGTTGTGTAGTTGAGAGGATTCAACTTCACAACATGGCTAAGGTTGGGTGCCGTTAAAGGTTTCTCGGCATCATGGGGATTGGGGATGATGGAGTCGGTGTTAGGGTTTGTCATGGTGAGAGTAGAGGTAGGAAAAAGAGGTTTTGAGCGTTGCTTGAAGGAAGGTTGTGAGAAGAATTGGTGAATTGTATTAACAGTGATACACAAGTATTTATAGGAAAGCTATACAGTGTAAAGAGGGAAGGGAGCCTATACAAATAATCTAATGAGGGAAAGGTAATATAAACATCCTATAATTACAAATATATGATTATGAAAAGATATGAAGAGAAAGATGCAGCGGGATATTATTGAGGTTTTGATTCGGGAATATTATGTGATGAAATATGGTTAATAGAATCAAAAGTTACTCGAATATAAATCTACAAAGAACTTCACTGCCTGCCAGGTTCGAATGGAGGCGAGACGCCAAAAAATTGCATATTTTGTGAGATCTTCAACCGTTATTTTCCCTACTTCTAGGTCATTTTCGTATACATTTGTTCAAAATTTCTCACATAACCTAAACAAACATATGAAAATGACTTGAAAGAAGAGCGTAACCAATTGTATGAACAAACTACGGAGTAATTAACTAACTGAAGTTGTGTTCTTCACTCTCAATCTCGATGAAATTCAAACTAGTCGCGACTAAAACTTGGGTGTTAAATGTGGCACAAACAGGGCGATGGTCAGAAAACTGATATTTTCTCGAGTCCTTACGTTCATAAGATATTTGGTGTATCCCGTCTCCCTTCCATAGTATCCGATCACACCTGGAAAAATTTCAACCGTGTTACCTCGTTCACATTTTTGAATCAGAGAGATTACGGGATGAGTCAAAACTAAATGGGTATTACCAAGCTGGAGTTCTTATTTTACTCGGGGAAATGTTAATCTCTCCAAGATAAGTGTCTGAGTTGTAATAATACTTGTATGTTGGTGCAAATTTGATGGCTCCTTCTCTCCATCCTTTGAAAACTCTTCCTGCTTCCCTCTCGATTTTCAGCTGTTGAATTAGTTACATCATTATCGTTAACTATTCTTTGCTTTTGGATTACGATTTAGCAAAAAAAAAAAAACTGCCTCACAAACTGGCTACAGTTCACTGTTTCAGTATTTGACGAGTCGGCCTACCTGATCCTTGTCGAGCAGAGATTCCCAGTCTCTCTTCTTCAAAAGCTTCAAGGTTTCAGTATGACTCAAAGCAATCCTGTAATTCAAGTCTCCTAGCCAAATAACCCGACTTTTTTTTTCAAAAGCGGCGTTAACAATAATGTACAAGGGTTAGTAATAATCAAACAATTGAAATAAAAAGAAACCAATTCCTCAAGAGAATAAGCCCTCACTCATGCTCCAATATTCGCTCAGGAACTCGACTATTTGGAACTTTGCATCTCCTCGGGAAATGAGTATTTTTAAGGGTTTCAATAATGTCCAAATTTCTTTTAAGCTCGTCTCCTTCTTTCTCGCCTGATGCTAGGTGGCTGCAGATGAAGCAGAAGCTTGTAGAGTACAAAAGCATTCTCACTGAAATGCAACCCTGCTAGCAGCATCGCATCATCGTAAGTCACATCTTTTTTTTTTGCTCTTAAAGAAGACATATTCTACTGAATTAGGCTTATATTATGTTATTCTGACTAGACTGCAATTGTCAGACAAAAGTAATTTCCGGGCCTAAGATGAATTATCGTGTCAGTTAGTAGAAGTGTGGAAGTAAAATATCATGAAACAAAGGTATTACCTTGTTGCCTAAACCCATGATACCGCGACTAATGAGACAAGTTTTCAAGTGGCTGATATGCTGGACAAGATCCGTCTTCACCCAAATGGTCAGAAATATACCAACCATCTGCTTACTCACTATTAGGCTGTACTTTCGGCTATGCCCGGGATAAGTAGTAAATTCTGAAAGTACAGGCCCATTAGGCACATCATCATCTTCTGATGATATATCATCCTCGCTAACATTGCTTGGTTGACACCGGAAACATGAATCCCTGTTATACCTTCTCCCCAGCCCGGACACACAGTTGCAAGACTTGAGTCTCGTTTTGCTCTCCGTCCTGAATTGCTTACTGACTGATTTTAGCGAATTCTTTTGGAAGAAAAGGGGACTAATTTGCGCTGCAGTTAACTTGGGACCCTTTTGTCCGTTCGGCTTTGGGTCTGTTAGAGAGGTTGGTTTTATCAAGGATTGGAGGTCGGTGCGTCCATTAAGGGACCGATTGATCAGAGTTAGCCACCTCACAGCTGGCTCATTGTCTTCTATTACAAGCACATTTCCAGCATTTAATGGCACAATCTCCTGAAAACTGATTCAAACCAGGTTAGGTTCTTGAAAACATTTCGAAAATCAAGTCTTGGTTCTTTTACGAAAAGGTTAAAGCTAAAAACAAATTTATAGAAAACATTGCTTGGCTGAATCCAGCGTCGTACCCAGGATTTATAGAGATGGGATACACCATTAAATATTGCGAATTTTTGTTATAACAAGCTGTTGATTACTAACTACTACAAATTTATGTAAAAGATTATTTTTTAAACCGTTCTCTAGACGCTAATTTTTTTTAAAATAACGGAGGCATCTGCACCAGTAGGTCCGTCCTTGACTGTGATTAACACCAATCATTTAATAACATTACGCTGTCTCCTTTCGACAGATCTGGAGGTTATTGAAACAAGCAGGCGAACGGAGGAGTAAGCCAGTAAGGACTAACAGAAGCATCAGAAAAGAGGAAGATTCACCCCAAGATGTAAATATCTGAAGGATTATCACTCTGAAGAAAATCATCCAGATTAAGCCCGCTATCAGGAGGCCTCCCTCCGACATTCCAAGTCGCTACAAAAGTCCTGAACATTCAAGACACAAAACAAAATTGGAGAACATACCAAATTAGAAACATAAGACAAATAAAGAAAGTGCTGCTAATACAGAAGATATTTAAAAAAGAAAGCTTTCCAAGTACTTCAAGTTCTTGACAGTTTGAGCTGCAGCCATTTCGGTGTGAGGGTCAGTCAAGGAATCCTCCTCTACATTTTCCAAAGTAAAAGTGCGCATCACCGACCAGAAAACAGTGACAATGAGAATCGAAACAGATATACAAAAAAGAGAAGAAAGAATTTTAATAAAATGACAAATAACTTCTGATCTACAAATGACTTTTTTTAGGAAAAGATTAAACAAATGGGCTGGGGCATATACCATTCATCCTTTATTATACTGTTAAGATTTTCCCATTCACTATAAATCTTATCCTGCTTTAGAGTCTAATTGTATTTTAGTACCGAGTAAATAGCAAAAACTCGAACATCCACCTATCGAGCTTAGGAGATTAATTTCCGACCTCCAAATGATGACTACAATGTACGAAGTAATCACTTTAACATTGCAATGAACCAATACATACAACACTGGAAATAAATGTGATACAAGTCGTAAGGAACTTTACCGCCCTATTGGCCCTCACGAGAATTAGGGGTCGTCAAAAAATACAATCAACATCTAAGCACGCAAAAAAAAAAAAAAGCAGAAGGCGAAACAAGAAAACAGGATGAAGAACTAACCAGAAGTATATTTGATGGTTTTTCGACTCCTTTCTTTAGCCGAAAACAGTCTGTAAATCAAAGACTGCAATGAAGAGGTCAAAAGAATGAGATTCAAGTTGTTGACAACATGTAAAGCTTATTTCTGGAAGAATGACAACAAATTTGGTCGGAATTTTGTAGGGAAATATCCAGGAAATCAGGAATTAACAAACATTTACATACAAATGTCACAGGTATAAAATATTTGACTCCATGTGATCAATATAAATAGAATAGTGAATCAACAATATTAATCATAAAATTAATAATGGAAAAAAAGTTTTAATGAATTAAGTATATTTAGAATAAAGTAGATGTGATCATACCTTACTTTTCCTATCTTCATCAAATTTCAATCCCATCTTAAAACCATCAATGATTTGGTATACTGCCTTAGCCCAGAATCTCCAAATCGACCAAACCCCGTAAACTGTACCAATTAGAGCACCAGAGACACTTCAGAGACCGTTTTAGGCGTACAACGACCTTATTTCAGTACGTAAACTAAGTTGTAGTCATAAGACGGCTTTACATAAAACTAACAAGATAAAAACAAAGCACCAATGTATACCTACAAAAATTCCCTGGCTTAAGATCAATAAAACAGAAGAAATATCAAGTATGCAGAAGAATAATAGAAAAATGAAGAATTTATATTAAAAACAAGAAAGAAAAGCCCTAAAAACAATGTGAAATGAGTTGAACAACAATTTGAAAGAATGCTAAAAACTTTAAATAAATTCCCTTTATGGAGACAGTCAACATAGTTACCAGCCATGAATAATGAAAATTCCAAGAGAAAATACACTTTGGAAAATGCAAAAATGAGACAACCTTACAAAATACGTATAAATAGGGTTGTATGTACAACTTTAATGATGCTTGTGTTGCAAAGCAAAGAAAGGTATCAAAAAAACATAAATTATCGAATAAGACGGTCTCAGACAATAATTACCGATAAAAAAAACATGGCAAAAAGAGTTAAATGCAATAGACCAAGTGAGTAAGTGAGCAACTTATTACAAGTAGAAAAAAAGATGAATTTTTAAAGCAAAGAAATGGTCAAATTATTCATGGATAACCAAACCAAACCTGAATGGCATGGATTCTCTACATCACTACATGGCAATAGCTCTTTGTTTGCATGTTAGATTGTGACTTCTTGCTTCTTCTTCTTTATATATGAAGTATTTTTTGGGCAACAAGCTACTGCCAAAATTAGAAAACAATGAGTCTTACGATTTTGCATTGAGTTCATGCAAAGTCATTCCTCAAACATATATACTCCCTTCATCCCGGTCATTTGTTTACTGTTACTTTTGGCACACATATGAAAAAAACGGGGGGAGATCAGTTGAAGGTAGTGTTATTAGATGAAACACTCTATAATAGAAATGGTAAACAAATGACCATGACGAAGGGAGTATATACTTTCGAGTTTCCATTATGACTTATGATTATGGAGGTTAGTAACAGTAGTTATGAAATGGCATTCGAGTAAAATGTACAATTATCTTACATAAAAATTTGTGTGTGAATTTTGGTGTGGTACTGTGGTATGTTATTATTTTTCAAAAAATATAATCAGTTTGAACTCTCTTTTTATCCAATACATCAGATGTCCAAATTGACTTGGTCACCCGACTTGTTAAATTGTCAAGGAGTGAATCCGAACTTAGTCTACCCAATCCGACCCAACATATGAACGGCCAACCGTGAGTGCTAACTCGACCCTTCCGAATATGTTGGCTGGACGAAACTTGACCAACAAAATAACTCAAATTAAATTCAACCCAACATGTATATACTGCAATTATTGACCCAACCCGACAATGACTAACTTCTCCCCACTCAACACTGATTAACAATTTGACTCGACAAACTCAGATTCAAAATGAACCATCTCATAGCCACCATAGCCGGACCAGGTCCCCTCGGCCTAATCATCTTCGAAGTCTTTAGATTAGTTTAAAGTCGTTTTTCGTGGAAAAAATAAAGCATGTTCGAACAAGTTCGCAGGAAATCTAGTAACTCACATGTGTGGACAATAGTAACCCATACGGCTATACGCCTATACCTCCTATGCAGTATGCACATGCAGAAAGGGTCATATTTAAGTCACTTTAACTTGTAAGAAAATATAAACTAATCGCCTAAAGAACCAAAACCATACAACATCCTACACGTAAATCATGCAGCAATGAAGAAAAGAAATGAAGAATGCCAATAATTACAAAGGAACATGAACATGTTCCATACAATGTCGGGATTAAAAGTCATGCAAGCTTGGGGACAACATCAGGCATGACCATGCACCCGAAAACGATATATGCAAGTATATGTTGGACTTCCATGGTTCGAGCTCCACTCGAATCTAACAGTATCAATGGCAATCGATTCTGCATTATTGAAGGTGTTGAAAGTTTGGGCATTGCTCTTCTCTAAATCATATCTGAACTCTCCAAGAAGCGCCTTTTTGTTATCGACATTTGAGTTGGTGTCGGCAGCTTGTTGGCCGTGTAGCCAGCCGAAGACCCGGAAATCTTTCGGAGCACTTGATTGATCATAAGCTACATTCTGTTATGATGAAATGAGCATGTATATCAGAACAAAGCGAAAAGGCTCCTTTAAAGCTGTTTTACGATAAGATAGTGCTAAATCGTCCAAATAAGGTAACAGGTAATTCCCAAATCAAAAAGTTAGTATAAGCAAAACATGTGGTTACATTAGCATTTAGTATAAGGCGTTTCTATATAAGTATAAGATGATTCGTAATACGGCGAGACCTTTTTAGGACTCTAACCACAGGCACATTAGACAGGCCCATATAGAAAGACTATACCATACATTATTGTAGTATAGATGCCTAGCCTGACCGTTTCTAAGTACGAAACTACCAAATCCTAAGAATTGCAGAGAAACGATAATGTAGATTCAACGACTTCCTCTCTTTCCTCCACAAAAGATCCACCCCCTAACCATAACAACGTCTTCCTTTGAAAGAACCATTGATTGCAGATCGAATAGTTTCAGATACCATTAGGGAAATTCATAACTCAAAACAGTTGGCAGGGCAGCCACAGATTAGCAAGCTAATAAGTGAGACTTAGACAAAATGATGACAGAAATAGACGATGGCAGAATGAACAATATTACACTTTTTACCCTGGGAATATATTTTACTCGTACTTATGAAACCCTAGTTAATGACATGCATATCGGCGAGGGTAAGTTTACAACCCTGAGGTCGTGTTTCAAAGATTTCGAAAATTTTATCATAGGTACATCAATGAAAATTTGTAATATAGGCAAGATAATTTCTAATAGTACATTTGTAATTTTAAATAACTACTTTCAGATGTTAATTCAAAGATATAATAATTCTTTAAAATCAAATACTGTTGATAAAAAGTACTCGTATATTCAAGGTGGTCGTTTGTTACCTCCTATCATGTACACTATAATCAAATAGTTTCAAAGCACATCACAAGTTCGCAACCCTTCAAAAATCATCAATAAAGAGGATCCTTTAGACCATTACTAAGTACTGCCTCCGTCTCATTCATTAGTTTACCTTTTTTTTTTTTGTGAGGGGTAATTTAATCAAAGGTCAACAAATGATTAGGAGGGAGAGAGTAAATAGCATATACCATTGTTTGCAGCTTGGAGCTTAGTATGACACGAATAGAGCAGGCAATTTAGCAGCAGCGAAGCTCATAACAAGTAATATCGTTACTTGAAACAAGAGTTACAAAGCCCTTGAATGACCATAGTTAATTGAACAAGAGTTACAAGACGATTGAGCTTGATGATAGATTATTTGATTGAATATTGAAGACTAATATGAGAAGGTAATATTCAGTAAAAGGAAAGTTTACTAAACCGACTTAACTAACTAATTATAGCTAACTAACCAACTTTACTAACAACCTGCTAACTAACTATCCTTATCTACTCAATACAGATCAACATATAAAATAGCGTTGCTGGCAGTTAAACACATCCCCCGTAATCCCATCATAGATTAAACAGTCTAATCCTCTCAGACCAGTGATTCTTTCATTAAATAAGGTGCACTATAAGTCTATAACTCTACAAGGAAAGCTTGTCGCAACCTGAAAAGGGCAGTCGACTGTCGACATGTTCATATGCTACTCTCGCTTCAAGCAATGCAACTTCTCAATATAAAGGTTCATCCACAATCACTACAGCAATGAAATCATAGTACAAAGTAACAACAAAAGTGCAAACAAAAGCAGCAAAATGTACCTTAGCAACATGTTCTAGTGTGACGGCCTCAGGAACAATAGCAGTCCTGAGTCGAATTTCAACAAACCCACTACTACCCTTAAGAGCAAAACACATCCCTGGCTCCCCAAAACTAGGACTCAACATCCTAACCGCGTTTTGATGAACCCTTTGCCTCGATCCACCAAACCATTTCTCTTTTCCAACCAATAAAGGCTTAGAATGCCTAACAACCCTCGCCCCACCACTCGCTAAAGCATAATCTACCCGTCCAAGCCCATCAGCAGCATGTTTCTCGATCTCCTTCTCGACAATCTCCCTAGCCAAACCCCTTACATCATCCAAACTCACATCATTCTCCTCCCCATTTCCGCTCACAAACTCATCATACATCCTAATCACATCATCTTTCAACACAAAACGCTTGGAAACCTCGCTTAATTCTCTCAATTGTACCTCCAAACTCTCATACTTTCCCCCAAATTCATCCAAATTGACCTCAATTTTATCCTCAACCCTCCTCCCAATCTCTCTCCTTAAATTCCCAACCTCGCTCTCAATCCTCTTCTCCACAACCCCCAACTCCACCTCAACCATTTTCGACGTCGATTTCATGGAGGCCTCCACACTCGCAATCCTCCCTTCCAAATCCGAAAACCCAACATTACCCCCAACTAAATAATCATTATCCCCTAACTTCCTGACCAATTGGAGTAACCCTAATACCGCAATCACCAATAAAACATTCTTTAGAATCACACTCAATATCGTCTTCCAGCGTGGTTTCGAGTGTTTACGATGTCGGGTTCGGGTTTGGGCCGCGGAAAAGGGCAATTGAGAGGGGTTTTTAGTTGCGGTAGTGGCGGTAACAATGTGGACTGATTGTTTGATGTCACTGATGGTAGGTGAGTGACGGTGGCGGGGGTTTGCCGTGGCAGAAATCGCCGATGTTGACATGGGAATTGAGGGAATGAAGGGAATTGAAGAGGGATTGGAGTTAATTGAATGAAATGTGAAGAAATTGGATTGAAGAGATTTGAGATGTTGAAGGAGGAAAGAAAAAGAAAACCCTAGTGATAAAAAAGAAACTGAAATTTGAATTTGTGTGGGAGGGAAATTGCGAGTTAGGCTGCGAGCCTGCTGCGACTGTGTGAGTAAAAGAGAATGAGGAAGTTGGAGCCTCGAGGCTGGGTTAATTGTATTAGGAAGCTTGTTTGTGACGAAAAGGTAGTTGTGACTTGTGAGTGAGTAGACTTAGGAAAGCTGACCCGACCCGATAAGGGTGATCTGAGACTCGAAAATGACTCGGATTTGTTGGACCCGAATATGACTCAAAACCCGAATTAACCAGAACCGACCCGAAACTTTATTAATTGGCCCAATGTTGACCCAAACCAAGATGACCTGACCCAAAATTGACCCAATCCAAAATGACTTAAAGTGACCCAAAAAGACAAGTACTAAGTCAAATTAATGGTATAATATACTCCGTACATCAAATAGAGTTTCATTGGTTATAATCATCCCTAATAAATAGTTAAATTTGCAAATTAGTATTTTATAGTCAAAATAGTTCTAACTAAAGTGTTTTAGCCATTAACCTGAAAGCGACCCAGCCCAAAATTTACCATATCCGAAATGACCCGACCCGACCTGATCCGAAATGAATGAATGACCCGACCCAAACTCGCCTGAACTAACCCATACTCGATCCAAATGACCCATTTGCCACCTTTAGTTGTGAGTCACAATTCCCTTTTCTCTTTATTTTATTTTAGCTGATTAGGAGACGTCGCAAGCAACAAATGAGATTTTGCCGTCTATATCAAGTTCAACGCAAGTAATTTATTATGAGGTTTTTCTTGATCTTTTGCCAAGACATAATCTCCTATATACTAAGAAAATAAGAAACATGAAAAATTTTCCCTCCAAAGTGCACTAACTAAAAATGGAAACAAATGAGATTTTATTCACTTAGCAATCATTTCATTAAAATAAATCTTTTCATCAAATTATAATATCTTCAATAAACTCTAAATTATAAAATTGGTTAAATCTATAAAATAAATTTTTTTAAATATTTTACTGATGCTACTATAGTATTATTAGAGAATGACTTAATATTAATTCCGTATGAAACAAACTATAAACTGTAATTATTAGCTTAATGACAAAAAAAATCATTAAAAAAGAATTAAGAAAATTTAAAATTGAATCATTAAATTTGAGTTAAAAAAAATTTGCATTAAAATACAGATTTCATAACATTGCTCAGTTTTTTTGATTAGTTCACAAATTGATTAAATCAAATATAATATGGTTAATATGAAAAATAATGAGGTGTTCAGGTGTCAATTTAAAATCTAATACACTAAAAAATAAAAATTATATAAATACCGCGCATGCATTGCGCGGGATCTAACCTAGTACTTTAATAAGGTTATAACTTTTAACGTTATGAAAATATTATAGTTTATGGGTCGTTTGATCATACTATTGTATACTCGTACAATCGTACATTTTTCCAAATCAAGAAGAGGCTTATTTTTATCAATTATATTTATATACTCCCTCCCATTCATTATAAGTGTCCCATTGTGAGGATCACACGAGAATTAAGGAAATAAGTTAAATAATGTAAAGTATTGTAGTGGGGTAGGGTAATTGGAGAGAGGGAAGGTAATGTGGGGTATTATTGTGAGTGAAGTGATTAAAATTGTTTTGGTAAAAATCGACCAAACGCGATATATTGTCTTTTAAGGGTCAAAGTGATCTACTCTTTTTAGCCTCGAAATAAGGGGTTAATTTATATGTGATTTGTGACGAAAGACGGGTTAGAAGTAAGGGAAAATAGCGATGAAAATAGTAATTAAGACAAGGTAATAGATAAAGACACAAGAGATTGTTGACGCGGAAACCCGGTGTGGGAAAAAACCGCGGGGGGAGTCGGTATCCCGCCAATTCACTATATGGTAATCGAAGTACAATATACATGTTTAAGGTCAGATCTGATGACAAGTAATCTGCCAGATGCGTAAGCAAGATGAACTGAGTACTAATTGCATGTCGATGGTTGTTTTGTGGGTTATTAATGGTGTACGTGGGTGTGTAAAAGGAATGACAATAAGGTGATAATGATTAGGGTAATCATTATCTAATCATGATGATG
>JAGPOY010001083.1:13132-32097 GCA_018983105.1 Silene uniflora
CAGTATCACTTTATTGTCAATATCTTATGTAGCATACAATATTTTAATGATATCTAATGATATCAACTTCTGACGACTCTATCTCATTTTAGTATTTTACTGAAAAAATTAAGTGATGTTTAATTATAACACACCCGATAAGTAAAATGTCGAGCAGTATAGTACTCCCAATTGCCAGGCCTGCCAACTCTCCCACCTGAAAATTAAAGGTACCATTCATTAGAAAAAAAAGTGTGTCAAATCCGATCGTACATGGATACCATTTTGACGAACAAATTTCATTTCGACTCTGTATAAACATGCATAACTTAAATAAGAATCGAGAGAGAAACATACCGCACGAGTGTCGGTAGCAACAGCCGTAACGACAAACATGAGAAAGAACGTAGCGACAAACTCCAACAAAAACGCCTGCCCATCACCAACCGAAGCGACCGTGCCACCACCCGACATAAAGGGGTGGTAAGCCAACTTAAGCAAAAACGAGGCCGAAATGGCGCCACCGAATTGGGCTACAATGTAAACGGGTACATGGGCCCATGGAAAATGTTTTAGGGCCGCAAATGCAAGTGTTACTGCAGGATTTATATGGGCTCCAGAAATGTGGCCCATTGAAAGAATAGCAATCATTGCTGCTAGCCCAGAACATGCTGCATTTCCTAGTAAACTTTCTGCACCGTTGTATTTTTGGTTAACTATTGGGCCTCCTGCTGCTGAAAATACTAGTATGAATGTCCCGACAAACTCGGCTCCGCCCTGTGGTATATCAACACCCAATCGTTAATCTTGTGAAAGACCGTTGTATGTATATAACATAATTATTATCGTGATATAAGATGTATAGCTTGAAATTAGATTTTAGTTAAATGAATAATTTTCCAATTATTAATGCATGCTTATTGACACTACTTATTCACCCTCTTGAACCTTTTCCTCCCCTAACGGGAAATTCTGACTCCGCCGCTGGTTGGATTTTGTTAAACAATGTCATATGGAACATTTGATATACCTATGGGCTATGGACTAAAATAAACAAGCTCAATATGCAATAGTTTTATTCCATTTAATTATAGACTTTATTCAATGATAGTTATTTGATTATGTTGTATATGTATGAACTAATTATTTTACACAAGTTCGATTGACTAAATTTACTACGAGTATTTCGTATATGAGATGCCCTAAGTTTCTCATATACAATGGCGGAATCAGGAGTTTTAATTAAATGAACGAGGGACGAGTAATACACGCATTAAGGTAAACTTGGAAAAAAATTCAAAGTACATAACGCGAAAACATGTAATCCGAAAGTAACACCGCGAATTAAAAAACAAAATTAAAGTAATTAGTATAATAAGGAGCACCTTTTGAAGAAGTGAAACACACATCATGTTAGAGGCGGCCGGAGCTACGGACGGAGGCGGAATTTCATCATGCACGGCCATTTTTCTAGCTAATTCTTCTTCTTATTCTTCCTACTTAAAAATCACCTATTAATAGCTATCAGATTATATCGTATGAATTATATTGGAGTACTTTAATTTGTGTTATACGTCTGGCTACATCTACGTTATATATAATGCTAAATACATTATAGCGTAAGTTTTGCTTTGCTCTAAAATTAGCCATGATCTATGCATGTTACATTCTACGTACGAATTAAGTGAGGTTAATTGACTGACTTGCAATTTCAATTTATTCAACATTTCTTACAATCCAAATGTTTATATATTTTACAACTTGAGAATAAATATAATATGTTGAATTTAGGGATATAAAAATCGAGGTTATATATATTAGAATTTAGAACCTGAAAAGACGTGAGAATATACTCCATCTGTCTCAGCTATTTGGTTACCTATTCCGAACATCTCATTCATTTGTTTACCTTTCTATATTGAGAATCCCCTCTAATTGGTCTGTGTGTCAAATCAAAGGTAAGCAAATGATCAGAACGGAGGGATTTTATATGTCACCACAAACAAATAAAGAGAAAATTGCATGAATATGAAGATGGACCATAATTTAGGACATTATAATAATAGCGGATGAATTGAAATTGACGCGTTTTAAACCTAGGTCATGAGTATACTGTACAAGTTACAATTCCTTGTGGCTTTATTAGATACGGAGTAGTAAGTTAGTTGACATTTGCCAAGTCGGATAAAATATGAAGGTGCCTGATATCATAAAGACGGGAGCATGAGATAAGTGTGCGACTATTTCAAGGAAATGTTACCGTGGATTGAGTAACAATCCATCAACTTATCTTTTTCAACTCTTAAGCAAATTCCATGTGATTACCATAGCATTACGGTCTTGAGGAAATACGTATTAAAAAATTCTCAAATTTTCTATCTTATCTTAAGGAAATATAATTAAAATACACCGCCGATAGTTGTATAAACAATCACATATTGAACAAAGATATTTAACTGCAAAACATGATTATTGATCGGGACAGATGGAGTATTTTGAAAGATAGTAGTCATAACCAGTGTACCAGCTAAATAAGTATGATCATTGAAAATTTGACGACTTCTTGGAAAGAAACTGAACTTATTTGGAAGAATAGCTTGAAAAAAAAAATCGAGTTGAGGTGGGTTTGAAAGTAATTGTTGAATTGAGGTCAAAACTCAGCATACGCAATTTGTCATCAATTTCTTATCTTCCGCAGTTTAAGCCTTGGCATTCGTCGATAAAATAAACCCCAAAGATAGAGCAGGCACAAGAAACCCAAAAGACGGATGTACAGAGTAATAGAGTAATAGAGCAGGCACAAGAAACCCACAAGACGGAAAATAATAATAGTGTTTATAATGCGAACAATAAATACAGGCGAAAGGCAGCTTCATTGACTTAATACTATGTTTTGACATGCTGGTGGTAATGGAGGTTACACAGGGTGCAATTGAATACACAATGGTCAATTTCATGGATATTCGTCTTCATAAGACGATAAGAGTATAAGACTCAGGCCAGGAGTGCATTCCTGAAGTAAGAAAATGAAGGATAATGGCTACGTCGTGTGAATATTATTACATTTTTGAAACATTGCATTCATCAAGCAAATTAAGGAGATGGTGCTCAGGTGCGCTTAGGGATGGCAACATCATCCGATTGGACTGAGATCTCGATTCTGCATCAGCATCACCTGTCGACCCTTCTTTAGCAAGGGCTATATCTGCTCTTTTCCGCACATTTGCAGCAGAAACTCGCTCCTTCCATAGTCTCCCATCCTGTTTATCCGTCACAGGCTCATATTATTAACGACTGATCAATGTCCATTACTAATTTGTTTAGCGAAAGGATGCAAAAGAAGGTATTTTTCTCACCATGAACAAATGAATTCTAATGCTTTATTTGTAGAATACGAATGCACACGAGCAAGAAAACACGACTTCTTATCAAGTGAATGAATGTGACATCAAAAATATCAAACATAACAGTATCATACTATTAAGTTAGCTGATAATATATCAAACAACCATCATCAAGAATAATCATCTACTAGTTCAACCGTTAAACTCATTGAGAGACGGTCACCCTCAGCAGCAGAAATTGTCATTGTGGCTCACTTGCACCAAAAAATATAATGGCCGAGAATTCGAGAAAAGCCATCTAGTCCAAAGTGCCACAAGGAAACAATGAAAGGACCAGAAATCCCCTTCACCACAACTTCACCTTCCTCCAATTAAGGTCCGCTTTGTTAGACATAAAACATATTGGCTCAACTACGACGCTTTGAGTGAATAATATAACCTGATAATAGCTTGAGATCATAATCCCAGCAAAATTCACAGAAGCCTAACTTAATGGCAGTAATAACTTTATAGACTTTAAGGCACGTCATATAAACTTAGATCAATGACAGCAGTCTACCAGAGACAAGCAAACAGTATGTGGGTTAAATGGACAACAATCCAGTTTCTATATGAACAAAAGGGTATGAAAAATCGGCCAGATGCAGCCGATATTCGAAACATGAGCATAAAGTTGTCCAAAACATACAATAAGTGGAAACTATTACCTATGAGATTCGAAGACTCATACAACCCGCAAAGCAATGTGTCCATCAAGGTAGCAGAGTAGCGACTAGCGAACTCCCTTAAAAGGTTTACATCGCATAAAAGCAAGTTACCTTTTTTTATTAAGGCCCTAAATAAAAGAAACAAGCTGAATGGAATGGATCGGCAACTGCATACAACCCAATATGTCCCACAAAAACCTTAACCAAACATACCGAGGTAGGCTTTGACCCAATTTGATTAATGACCTGACAATAATGTACCTTAAGAATGACCTAAATGAGATCGATTATTCAACTTAAAAGCACTATGAGTCTATGACTTGATTAATGAGAACTCCGACATGGAAATATCCACCTTAACTTGAAATGAGTATGTGAAATGGCAGATAAACCTAACCAAAAATGATTTGACATTAGGATTGTCTCGAATTGTACCTAACTCGATCTGAAAAGTACTGCTAATCCCAACAAAACCCTTACTGAATGCTTCGGCCTTCAAGCACCATCATACCACACATTTACAAAGTCAATAGCTTTTTACACCCAAGAGGAATACAAGTACAGAGTGCTTTTAAACTTGTGGAGATAATTGCATCAAGTTAACTCTTACATTAAGAATGGAGGGTTCTGGTAGCGGGCATTGAACCGGTCTATCATCATCTAGAGGTTCAGTTGGATGTTCAAGGGGTTTAAATTCAATGGTTACTTCAATCCCATGAGCAACTCCAGATGCCGCCACAGGAACCTCAGCCGCCTCAACATTTGGCGGCAACACTTCCCTCTCGTCCTGCTCATCTCACAAGAAAACAATCCAACATCCAATTCAGTCCTCAGGAATAACGAATAATCACAACAGCAACTAGATTAACTCGAGAAAACATAAGCAAATCACTGAGATGAGCATATCAGATACTTAAGTTTTAACTTCTAATCACTTCAATAAAATTTAACACGGAATATCGACAATTACAACAACATTACTCCAGTGCGTCAAGGGCCCCCGCAAATTGCAGGGTAAGAGCGTCAGCAAAGAATATCGAATCTAACAAAAAAGAAGAAACAATTCCAAACACAAATGGCAATCTTAATAAACAAACTCTCCAAAATTCTAGCAATGAAAAATTCTAAGTCTATAAGCAATTAAGCATGCAACTAAACAACTACCTAAACCTCATATTGATCCTAGTAAATTCGGGTCGGGTCAAGTTTGCCAGGTCTCACAAGGAACATTTCACACATATATTATTAAGTGATGAACAAATCAAACCCAAGAATGAAAGTACCCAGAAAACCTACACCATATACTAATCATAAGAAGGCGGGCACATCCGTCTTAAACTTAAAACAGGTCAAATACGATCTTCAATACTCAAATAAAACAGTTTATACAGGTCAAATCACATCAACACACAAACAAAAAAGTCAATTAGGAGGTCAAATTAGGTAATACTTAAACTACTTACCACAAAAATCACCCTAAAACAACTAATTTTCATAATTACAAACAAAAAGACTCAAAATTTGATTAAATTAGAATGAAAGGAACAAAGTTTACACATACCCAGATCATAAAATACTCCTAAATTGAAGAAAACAATAAAATCAGTAAAAAAAAAAGTATTGGTTCTTACAATGGCACTTTGAGTTCTTCGATGTCTAGTTTTATTGCTTGAGAACTTGGAGAAAATACCCACCATTTTTTTGGACTTTTATGTTTCTTAGAGATTAAGCAATTTCTACATTAATGGGTAGACATAAAACTTGGGATAAAAGCAATAGATTTGTACAAAGTATGCATATGGTAATAATGAAAGAGAAAAGGAGGTGAAATAAGTTTGCTTTTCAAGTGATGTTGTGTTTTGATTCTTTGTTTGGATGATGTGTGTGTTTGGTTCATCTTTGTTTTGATCTTATGTTTATTTGGAAAGTAGTAATGGTGTAATTAAGTTTGGGTTAAGACTTAAGAGAGGGATTAATAGACTTTGATATGATGATGGTTATTGGATAAGTCATAAGATAGCTAGTGTTTAGGGAAAAGTAGATCTCAAAAATGGGTTAGGGGTCGGGTGCAGGTCGGGTCACCTAGGGTGAGTTATTCGTATTTGCATTTAGTGAATTTGGGTTGGGTTGGTGAATTTGCGTTTGGTGGATTTGTGTCAGACTAATTTTACCGAGACTATAGACACGTCGTACCAAAAAAAGCAGTAGCTTAAACATACGAACGATTAAAGCATATATAATTAACCAAATCTTTATATTTATCAACACCTTATTAAAAGTCTCTAAGACCATCTACTATTCACTTTGTGAATAGTATGAATAGTGTTTCTTATGTACGGTGCTTTGTGTTGGTTGGGCCTGCTGCTTGGCAAACTACATTTTGGGCGGGTCTTTTACCTATTAGTTTTTTTACCTTAGGTCCTCAACTTAGTATTGGGCCTTTGTTTTGTTTTTCTTAGTCCATTCATTACCACATATCATTACACAAACCAAACAACCAAACAGATTCATGTTTGGTACTGATTACACAAACCAAACAAGTACCAAATTTCCCCAAACTGAACGATCGTTCCTCTAAACCAAAAAAACTCTAGAACCCTAAAATCAATCACCCACTGATTCAAATCATCGATCATGAACTCATTGATTGTTTCTCCGAACAAGTACTCATTGATTTTGTAGCTTGATGCCTGCAACCTGAGGCTTATATCGAATGAATGCAAAACCCAGCGATTCAACGGTCCCATAAATAAATACTCCCTCCGATCCACACAGATGGTAACATGGACCCACTTTTTGTGAGGTGAAAGGTGGGTCCATGTTACTGTTGGTGTAGATGGGAGGGGCTATGTTTGCTGCTCTATGTTTGGCTGTCATGGTCGCCACCGTCACCTAAGTCAGCCCCTTCGGGAGGGTCAGAGATTGGAAGGCCACAATCAATCTGTGTACTATGGGTATTTAGCCTCCTAAATTTATTGGTGGGGTAAATAGATGATGATCGAAATTGTGTCGTCTTCATCACGATATATCAATATCATGGGTTAGTTAAATAATTTTCCAAGTTGTTTGTTTAATCTCTTAAATTTATGTGTTAGTTAAATAATTTTCACAAGATAGTCTTATAGTGGATTAAATATGCTTTAAAGATGGTGCAAATTAAACAGAATAATTTTTAAATTTAACTCGACATATCAATTTGTATTTAAAATCTTCAAAAATCTTGTTGGAAGGATTTAGTGGAAAAAAAATGCTCTGTTTTTTGTCATTTGGAATATATTTTGTGGTACATTTGTAAGGTGGGTGTTGGTATCGTGTTGTGGGTGATTAAAGACGGATTTGGATTAGATGGTTGGTTGTACAGACTGATTTATTGTGAGGTGAGGTGACCTTTGAATAGGCCTTACTTCTAAGCATGTGGAGTAAGCAAGGGAGGTAAGGTGTTGTGATGTAACTGTACTTTGGTTGAGAATGAGCCTTGCATTTAAGCATATGGAGTAAGCAAGGGAGGTAAGGTGCAATGATGTAACTGTACTTTGGATGAACAGTGTTCAGTAGAGTGAGAGTTGCTTGTGTGTGTATATAATTGAGCCACCACCTAAGAAAAAAAGAAAGTGACTTGCTGCACTCCTAGAGGTGGTCTTTTTCCTATGGCTTAAACCTTTATACTTCCATTTCCTGTTGTATTATGCTAATCTTTTGGATTTTCTCGATAGGGAAATATTTGGAGAAGCACCGGAAGTCGGTCCTGTTGAGAAATGGTAAAAAAAACTATGTCTACTTAGTGTTTGTTTTTATCATTTCATTTATTAGGGAAAAGTTATGCTTAGCATTGTATTGTGGGTTTATTGTTCAGAGGTTAGAATAATCAAGAGCTGTAGTATTTATAGGCATGTATATTGCTTTGGTGTAGGATCGTTGTTGCTTTGACAATATAGTTTCTTATCTTAATGTTGGATGTTTATGTTTCTGTTCAGAGTTTAGAGTATTCATGGGCTTCAGTGTTCACAAGCATGTTGTTTGCTTCGTTAGATGATAACTGTTTCTTATAAAGGTGTGGCTTGTTATCTTTATTGTTCGGAGTATTAAACGGTTGCAGTCTTTAGGTCCCTGTCATAACACGTTAGAAACTTTTTGAACTTTGTCGTTTGTGGCCACATAAGTTTCTTTGCAGTAGGTAATTTTTAGTGTAAAAGGGTTGTTATGAGATTGTGGTGAATGCTAATTGCTTGTACTATGGATTTGTAGGGTGTTTTTAAATATGATAGGCGAGCCTATCTTCATTTGGGTGTAAAATGCTATGTACATTCCATACCTACTGCATTAGCCATGTGTAAGTTTCGTGGAGTTTTGTGCCTAGGACAGTCTGAGATAACTTTCTGTGGTTAGAGACTGGTTTGGAATTGGGGTTATTATAATAGAATACGATATAATGAGGTGATTATTATTGAATGATACAATTACAATATATAGTAGAATGCCTTGAAGAACAATCCAAGGATATTCCACGAGATAATATCCTAACAAATATATTATCTACGATAATATATTTTCCTAATATTCCTAATATAATATTCTATATAATATTCTCTAATACACCCCCTCAGTCAAAGCGGTAGTTGACGGACACTTTGACTGGACTAAAACAGATGGTTGATGATGCCGTGATAGATGAGCCGAGTTGATCATTGTCGATGCTTGAACCGGATATAGTACCTTGCGCTTGTCTGGATCATGCCAATAGTAGGGCCACACAGAACACTAATAACACTAATCGTGCACGAGCGTCGAAACAACTCGTAAGACACAAACTAAAGTAACGTCAAGGTGCACGAGGGCCGAAGCAAACTCGTGAAACACCGACAACATACAAGGAAATAAATGGTGCACGAGGGCCGAAGCAAACTCGTGAAACACCGGTACGGTGCAGGCCGAAGCAAACTGATCAACGTACAAACAAAATAAAAACAACAATACAACTAAACAAATAACACAATGCACACGTCGGAGCACTTCGAGTCGGCGGCGGCTGTTGCTACGGTCGACGATGTCGTACCACCCGGCCCGTTAGGCAGGGGTGATGGCTGGGGCGAACCCGAGACGGACGAAGAGAAGGCGAGGACGGACGTGGCAGAGGTTGAGATCGGTGGCGAGGTTGCCGGAGCAACATGGCAGAGATATGGTTGCCAAAGCAACCGAGGACAGCAGCAAGTCGGAGAGCGGTGTAGGCATGGACAGAGGCAACGGCGGCATCCGCTGAGGCTCATAAACTTGGAGAACGGAGGAGGGTGGAGAAGTTTATTTATTTCTAATCTAATAGGCTAGCCTTAGGGATCGGACGGTGGTAAGGGCGAAATGGGTCATGGTCTGGTGGATCAACGGAGGATGGTTTCGTGAGGGCAGCGGCGGATAAGGTGGAAGGTCGGGAACGGAGATGGGCACGTAATTGAATGAAGGGTTTTTGGCAGGGGTACGTGGGGTGGGGTGGGGTTTGACTTAGCCTAAAACTACTTTATTTAATTATAAGAAAACAATAATAATGAGGTGATTATTATTGAATGATACAATTACAATATATAGTAGAATGCCTTGAAGAACAATCCAAGGATATTCCACGAGATAATATCCTAACAAATATATTATCTACGATAATATATTTTCCTAATATTCCTAATATAATATTCTATATAATATTCTCTAATAGGGGTGAAAGGACATGGATCTATCTCCTACCTGGCTAAACTTTAATCTACACAAAAACAACAACAACAAAGCCTTAGTGGATATGCATTTACTTTTGAATATATTCACGGAGTAAAATTTAAGCGTAGAACAAGAAGTTATTTTTTAAAATAATTCAATAAATAGATTTTAAATAAAATGATTAAAAATAGGTATCATTTTATTTAAAATTTAGTTGTTGAAATTGAGATCAAGGGCATTATTTTCTTTGGAACTTAATCGTTCTTAGTTGATATGCATTTACTTTTGAATGTTCACTGAGTAATTGATTGTTCATCGAGTAAAATGCCTAATCTTGATTTCATTATTGCTAAGATTTCCAAGTCCTAGACACAGAATTTTAGCTCTATGCATGCATATAACTGTAGAAACAGCACAAACATTGCCAGACTGATTTTAGATTGCAAGTTGTGTTTCCAAAGAGGTAAAAGGCCGCTCTGGTTTGCTTTCGATTTTTGAGCGTCGGAAGTTATACTCTCTTTCTTCTTAACTTCAATAATTAAGCGCCTTCATGAACAATTAATATGGTCCTTGATATTATAGAGATGAGTCCTTGAAGGTGACTGCTGTTCTAAATTGCCTTTTAGTGTAGTAACTTTTGGCCTTTCTCCATCCCATGTTTTTTGCGTATTTGATTTTTTTTTTTAAATTATAAATTTTGTCTTATTAGTGCTACATTACTATCAATCTTTCCAGATTCAATCCCTGTTTGATGAACAAGGAGCAGTTTTGGAGGTTGCTTTTATCAAAGACAAGAGAACAGGTCAGCAACAAGGTATGTGTTGCACTCTTGGGTTATTTTTTTTATTACACGTTCCTTTTCAGGTTTGCTGGGGCTGATGAGAGCAAGTATGTAAGCTCTGTTTCGTCTCAGTTAAATTTTGCCACATTTCGGGCCTGTTGATTTTGCTTGCGACTTTCTTGTGAGTCTGCGGTGTCAAAGAAGAAGAGGCAAGAGATACAGGCCCTCACAAATCTGTTTGTGTAGACCAGTTCTGAAATTGGAAGATGAATCCTCCTCTGGTTCTTGAGCTGCCGGCAATTTTTGCAGAGGAGATTAGCTGACTGAACTTTAGCTGCTTATGTCAAGAATTGATTAATTGATTAGCTGACTGACTTTAGTCACACGGATTTATCGGACAAAAAGAGGAATTTAGAAATAGTGGAAAGGTGTTTTAAAGGCAAATGTGTCAATTTGTGACTTAAAGTGGTGAGATGAACATTATTATCTACATTTTTACATTTAGGCTTACAATATTGAACTTTTAATCTAAGGCCTTTACTGCACCATGATATGTGAAATTGTACTCTCTCCTACCCATATCTATTGTCCCCTTTGTTGAATATATGAGTGTGGTATTTTAATCAAAGGGGACAATAGATATGGGTAGGAGGGAGTAATATGTATTGGTTATGATATCCTAAGACATTGTCTATTGCATTAGGAAAAGGGCTGGCCGTCTAAATAAGTACTCCCTCCATTTATTTGTTTTCTTCTCATTTGCTTTATTGCGGTCTCCAAGATGCGCCTTTGACCGTCTTTTTCGACACCTATACGTTATTTTTTTCTATTGAAATTTTTTTTCGTAAAAGATTTCTTGATAATAAGTATGAATGTTTTATTTTTATAACTTAAAATTTGTTATTCTCCAACTTAATTACGGTCAAAGTTCAAAAACTTTGACCTCCAAAAAGCAAATGGGAAGAAAATAGATAAATGGAGGGAGTAATATATATGCCATTTTTTGAAGAAAAAGTGGTGCTAATGTTTATGACATAGCAATTTACAGATGTGCGTGTTTATGCAGGAGCTGAGTTGTAGATTACATGTTGCTTAAAGGCGTCAGAGAAAAGGTAGTGTTGCAGAAACTGCAAAAGTAGGTGCTTTCCATGGAGTCTTCTGAAGCCATGGGTAGGTCTTGAGCTCCTGTTATTTTAAGATTAACTAGAAATAGTCAGGTTACATTGCAGTGGCGTAATTTCATCTATGCCATGTTTATTCGATCAATGATGTTTTAGTGGGGTAGCCAAAATGGAAGTCGGGTTTACATTTCAACCATATTTTGCAGAAACTATGCATGCTACAGATATAGTTGTAATATCTTCAAAACAAATATCTTCAGAACATGTAAATCTACACAACTCAGATTAGCACAATAAATTCTATGTAAGCTGGACATGCCTAGCAAACAGAGTACACGTTTAGATGTTTAAGGACAAATAATCTAATTATTTGTACACATTCCAGATGAGCTTAACACAGGTACAACAACAGCAGCGGTTAAAAGAAAACGAACTAATGGGAAGCGGCATTTAGGCAATACTTCGCAAGCTCAAGAACTGACAACCAAAAAGCCATATAGATCTCGACGAAGTCCGCGGGATTTGCAAGTTCCTGTCCAAATTGCCGAATCAAGACAACTAGAAAGTATTTCTCAAGAGCAACAACAAGCGGCAACGGGGCAAAAAAAAAGTAATCTTCATAAATACATAATCTTTTATCTATTCACAATTGCATGAAAAACTTATTAGCTGAGCCATTTAAGATAGAGGAGACTAATTAAACTACACATCATACTATATAACCAACCTATTACCAAAAAACATTTAACGTAAAAGAAACTCAATTAGACTACGCACCATGCTGTCACAGCCATCCTATTACCATTACCATTTAAGATAGAAGAAAAGTTATTAGGCTGAGTAGCTAACTCTTTCTTGCCAATAGAAATTCCAGCGGCATTAGGAGGGAAACCTGTACCAGCAGAACGGAGCAAATTAAAGCCACCGACCTATTACGCAGATTGTGGAGCAAAAAAATTTCAGTATGAGGCAAAGGGACTCTGTTGTTGCAGTGGGGATATACAACTGGCCTTTAATGAATATCCGGAGGAGCTTTTGCATCTTTATACTGCCAGGGATGAGGAATCGTTGCATTTTCAAAAGTATTCAAGGATTTACAATAACCTATTTGCTTTCAGTTCTTTAGGAGGTCATTTTGATTCAAAAACTCACAAAGGAATATATGTCTTCAAAGCACAAGGTCAGGTTTATCATAACTTGCCAGATCTTATACCAATGGATAGTATTCCTAGATACCTACAACTGTACTTTTATAATGGCCAACACGAAAAGGAAAATCGGCTTGGGTTGTTCCCTAATTTGAATGAACAAATAGTTACCCTTCTTATGGGTCTTATGGACGATAATCCATATGGAAAATTTTTTAGGTCTTTAAAGGAGATAGAGGTCACTGAGGATACAAGGATAGTGCTTAGCACTGACCCAAGCCAAGATCAGCGTGTATATAATGCACCTACATCTGATGAAGTAGCGGTTGTTTGGCCAGACAATACAACTATGCATGGAAATGAGGGTCCCCACATAGTTGCATATGGGAAAGGTTCGCTTACACATAGGATTAGACATTTTTATGGATGTTATGACCCACTACAATATCCACTTCTTTTTCCAAGGGGAGACAATGGGTGGCATCAGGGATTAAAGAAGGTCTCAAGTCCTACCTTTGAGGGTGAAGCCAGTTCCTCATTTCCGATATCTACACTTTCAAATGATGAACCTGAATCTCTCGTAGAATCGGAAGTGGCAAGTAAGTATCTGTTTTTTTAAAATATTGCATTTGCTGCTAATGCGCATTATATGTTGATTTTGAATTTTTTATTTGCAAGATGCTGCTAGGAGGCGCACAAGAGCTGACAAACGTATTTCCTGTAGAGAGTATTATGCGTACAAATTTCAAATCAGACCTGGTAACGTTCTCCTCAGAGGAGGTCGGCTATTTCAGCAATTCATTGTAGATATGTACGTCAAGATTGAAAATACACGACTAGACTTCCTACGCTTGAACCAAGATGCTATTCGGGCAGACCTATATCAAGGAATTTTGGATACGTTGGAGCTTGGAGAGAATAGTGCATGTAATGTGGGGAAAAGGATTGTGCTCCCGCCTTCTTTCCTAGGGGGGGCCTAGGGATATGAGAAGACGATACTTAAATGCAATGGCCCTTGTTCAAAAATATGGGAAACCTGATCTGTTCATAACTATAACGTGTAATCCTAACTGGCCTGAAATAAAAGATGAATTGGCTGCTAGGGAACAAGCGCATAATAGGCCAGATCTATTGGCACGTATCTTTCACGCCAAGTTAACGGTACTCAGAAAACAAATCAAGGAAAAAAAAATCTTTGGCGAGGTTGCAGCCATGATTAATGTTGTAGAATTTCAGAAGCGTGGCCTTCCACATGCACACTTCCTCATCATTTTGAAACCAAGCTACAAGATTACATGTCCAGAGAAATTTGACAGATATGCTTCAGCAGAGATTCCTTCACATGATAACCCTCACCTCAGAGCTGCTGTAATCCGACATATGATGCATGGACCGTGTGGTGCTGATTTTCCTGATTGCGCATGTATGACAACGAAGGGCACAAAGAGAGAGTGCAGTAAAGCTTATCCAAAGAATTTTCGTGAATTCACAACAAATGGATCCGACTCTTATCCTTTGTATAGGCGGAGGAACACTGGTGAAACAGTTGAGGTGAGGCAAGCTACAATGGATAACAGGTCGGTAATTCCTTACAGCCCTTACTTGCTTGCCATGTTTGACTGCCACTTGAATTTAGAAGTTTGCTCCACAATTAAGGTAGTCAAGTATCTATATAAATATGTATATAAAGGTCATGATCAGATCTTGTTCAATGTTGGAAATAGAGGTGAGCCTCAGTTGGTAGATGAGATTGACAGGTATCAGTTTGGTAGATGGGTTTCACCTCCAGAAGCGGCTTGGAGAATTTTTGGGTTCAACCTATTTGACACATACCCACCTGTTCAGCCACTACCGGTCCACACACAAAATGGTCAGATGATCAGGTTTTCAGAACATGAGAACCTTGAAACTGTGCTAGCCGATGAACAACGAACAAAAACAATACTAACTGAATTTTTCAAAATAAATTCACAACTAACAGAAGAGCCAAAGTATTTATACAGTGAGTTTCCTCAGCATTTTGTGTGGAATGATCAAAAAAAATTCTGGAAGAGTAGAGACCGTGGTGTTGTAGTTGGCAGAGTTGCGCATGCTTCACCTGGAGAGGGTGAACGTTACTACCTGAGGTTGCTGCTAGCCCACGTGCGAGGGCCCAAATCATTTGAAGACCTATTAACAGTTGATGGATTTTGCTGTGCATCGTTTCAGGAGGCTGCATTGAAGAGAGGAGTACTTGAGCAAGATAACGCAGCTGAAAAGTGCATGGACGAAGCTGTGCAGGTTGAGATACCTCATGCTCTTAGGCGTCTATTTGCAACGATACTTATTTTCAGCTGTCCGAACAACCCAGCAGAATTTTGGGACCAATATTACCCAGCCTTGTCAGAGGATTTTAGGAAACAGTTTCCCGATGAAACTGCAAAGATATTACAGTTAACAGCAGGGAAGGTCAAGGAATTGTTAGAGGGCATGGGTAAGAGCTTTGCACATTTCAATCTGAACCATTTACATATTGCACAAGAAATGGCAATGCAAAGTACTAGAGATGTGACTGATGCTTTAAACGCTCCTGTGCCTCTTTTACAGCTAGCTCCAAGGAAAGAGTTAAATGTTAAGCAACGAGCTGCGTACAAGTCTATAATACATCATGTTAAAACTGGCCAAGCAGGCGCCTTTTTCATAGACGGGCCAGGAGGGACAGGCAAAACTTTCCTATATGGAGCATTATATGCAAAGGTACGGTCAATGGGCAAGATATGTTTGGCTACATCTACTTCGGGAATTGCCGCTTCAAATTTGCCAGTCGGCAGAACAACGCATTCCAGGTTTAAAATACCACTCGATACTGACGAAACACTGACTTGTGATGTGCCAAAACAAGGCGCATTGGCATGCTTGCTAAGGGAAACATCACTTATAATTTGGGATGAAGCCTTAATGGCCAAGAAACAGAACATTGAGGCGGTGAATATGTTGTTACAAGATGTCTGCAGCAATTCAGCGCTATTCGGGGGTAAGGTGATTGTCTTTGGAGGTGATTTCCGCCAAGTGCTTCCTGTTCTTCCACGCCGCACACAACAAGAAGCAGTGGATGCAAGCATAGTAAGCTCAACAATATGGCCGTACCTTAGGAAATTTAGCTTGACGGAGAATATTAGGGCCAGATCAGATCCAGAATTTGCTGAGTTTCTTTTAAAACTTGGAAATGGAGATTTACAGTATATGGAAAATGGGTTGGTGGAGCTTCCTTGCCAATTGATATTAGAGGAGAATGGAGATCAACAACCAGAGCAAACACTGATAGATGCTGTATTCCCAGAGGTTCAACAAGCCACTTTCAGCTCGGACATCTTTACCGAACGAGCAATTCTAACACCACGTAACAGTGATGTTGACTCAATCAATAACATCCTCATTGAGAAGTTCCATGGACAAAGACAAGTCTACAAAAGTTTTGACTGCGTCATTGACGACAATTCAAATGTATATCCAGCTGAATTTCTGAACTCGCTTTGCCCTCCAGGAATGACACCACATGAGTTAATTGTTAAGGAAAACTCTCCAGTTATATTATTGCGCAACCTGGATCCAGCACCAAGCCTCTGCAATGGTACGCGCCTCATATGCAAGCGTTTTTTCCCAAACATGATTGAATGCGAGATATCTACTGGTTTTTACACGGGAGAGCGCGTGTTCCTTCCCAGGATAACCCTAAAGCCATCCAAAAGTTCCAAATTCCCTATTAATTTCCAGAGGAAGCAGTTTCCTATAAAACTGAGTTTTGCAATGACCATAAACAAGGCACAGGATCAGACACTAAAACGCGCAGGGGTTTATCTACCCAAACCATGTTTCTTACATGGACAGTTATATGTAGCGTTGTCACGCGCAAGAACAGCACATGAATTAAAAGTACTGCAAAGTCCAACTACAACCGCCAATAGTAAGGGAAATTCGGTGAAGAATGTGGTGTCCTTTGAAATGCTCAGGAGGGCAGGATTTAGATGACTTTGTCAAGGTACAGCCCTATCCATTTTAATTCCTGAAAATAACATGCTGTCAATCTGAAATACTGAAAATCTTATGGTTTACTCTTGTTACAGGAAACCACCATTGCATGCAGCTATTTTGTTAAAATGTATACTGCATGATGGAATGAAAGGCTGACATTCGCGAACCTGCGTTGAATTTGGTGCAATTAGAAGTGCTTATTTACAACATGGATAATATTTTGTCATTTTTTAAAACTGCAAATCATGCAAGGACATTTATGTGATCCAGTTCAAGGTAACTGTCCTTGATTGCTTTGTATAAATTAGGAATTAAGTTAGGTTCAATTCAAGGTGCTTATACAAGGTGTTTATAGAAAGTCCTGCAAGTTATATAATTTGTTCTGGACAATGAAAAACCAGATTCAGGTTTAATGACATGTTAAATAACATTTCTGCCTCTTCAGTGGTGTGTATGTTCAATGGTTACTCAAAAATGCTTACAAAGTGTTAACTCTTAAACCAATTGATACTCAGGTGCGCACGTATTCAAGAGTAATATTTTTCTTTGCTATAGTTCTATGGGTGCTCTAAGAGTGATTTTAGTTGTGTGGTTACTTCTAAATCTATAAAGATTCAGGGTCAAGTAATAAAGGGTTTGATGACGTACTTTATGGTTGTTGCTGAGCGTGAGCTTAAGTATTTTTTGTGGGATGGATGCACAATTGTGTTTACCGTGTGTAATAAAATATTGTTTATGAATAGCTATATGAAAAAAGGTGTTTGTAAACATATTTAGCTATAACTAAAGTTTTGATCTTGAGTAGTCTTAGAATATATATTAGGATGAACTAAAGTAATAAAGCGGAAAGAGCTCTACGTAAAGTAACTATTTGCATTCAATTAACTACGAAAACAATATAATCAAGATGACACTTAAACTGTATAGAAAGGCAAACAAAATCGTAAAACCATATTATACAAATCAAACTTCACCGTCAAAATTATCTTGGGGTTCCGCGCGCAACGCGCGCGGAGCAACCAACTAGTCATAATAAATATTTGTAAAGGAAATTCACGGGAACATACCTTAATCACAAGAATGAATTGAGTAATAAAATTATAGATAACTAGTATGGGTGCTCGGCTTCGCCCGGACTACCTCTATTTAACATTAAAATATACTTCCTCCAATCCAATCCAAACTCCCCACTTGACTTTTTACGGTCTACGAGACGGCACTTTGACCACGTTTTTCTTCATTTATATATTACTTTTTTGTGTCGAAATTATAATTTTCCGAAACCTCTTTTTATAACAAACGTAAATATGTCAATTTTACGCATAAATTTTAAAAAATTTACTAAATATAATCGATGTCAAAATTTAGCAAGGTTGACTTGAAAAGGTGAGTGGGGAGTTTGGATTGGATTGGAGGGAGTACTAGGTAGCATCCCGCGCTTCGCGCGGCCTGTTTTAAAATTTTATTATTATAATTGAAAATAATTAATAATATAATTTATATATGACCTTTAATATTTTTAACTATAAATACAAATAAATTAATTTTTCTCAAATTTAAATTTTTTTAGGTTTAACAATCAATGTTCTAAAATAAAATACATATAATTTTAATTAAAATTGATAAGTGATAATTAATTATGCATAATCAACGTTTTATAAAATATTTAACTAAAAGTAATATTTATTATTTAGTTAGTCATAATCATTAATTTATACTGTTCCGGGTGTAATTACGAGTGTAATTATGGAGCAAGTTTGTGGTACACGTAAGCTCGTAAGATGTCGGTGAAAGCTTGACCCTTGTATCTTCCTGCAAAATGAACAAACGGAGGGCACGGCTTGGGGCCGTGCGAACTCACTCCGACGCTCAAGTCAGTGACTTAGAGATAAGTGTAATTGAGGAGAGATAAGGGAGTTAATACCAAATGATGAGAGAGGATATTTTTGTTGTTGTGATGTTGTTGTGTCCTTCTTCACGTTGAGAGTGAGGAGTATTTATAGACTTCCCCTTTTGTCCTGTAGTGGCCAAGTGGATGCAACTAGTGGCCAAGTGGACGTAGTAGGTGGAATGTCTGTTCTGCCCTTCGCCGTATGGACTCATGGCAGGCTGGCAGGCACGCATTGTCTACGTGCCCCGTCGGCTGGATGTGAGCTCGCGTAAGCGTCTCTCGG
>JAGPOY010001084.1:0-18953 GCA_018983105.1 Silene uniflora
TAGTAACTTATTCGTGATTTTCACCGACTGGGTTAGGATCGATAGTAGCTGCACAATTGAATAGATCTAATCTAATGATAGCGATCGCATGTTAGACTAGCTCTAAAGACCATATTTGACTCGAACGATCATATGTTCTTCAATAACTCTTATGCTCAATCAATAAATTAAATTACCCCTTGGATTTGACCTAGTGAACCGAATCCCTAGACTTCTTAATTATCTTATTTACGCACTTATCTTATTCGCTTGCTATTAGTTTGGATTCACACAAATCAAAACCCCAATTTGCTACCTTAGACGATATTAACTAAACGAACTAAATAAACACCGCCTCCTTGTGGATTCGACCCTGACTTACTACTAGCTATTAGTTAGTTGTGCTGTTAGGTTTATTTTGATAGGTGGACGACTGAAATAACCTCATCAATACTTTTGTTTAATGTCATTCAAATAGTAGATATGGAGTATATGGTACAGAGTATCTTATTATTTATTCTCTCACAACTCCATACCTTCCAAAACTTGTTTGGTTCATTGGAAAAATAAACATTTAGGTATGGAGTTTGAATACACATGAGATCCCAAGGGTTTGGAATGGAGTTAGATACCCAATCTAACTCCATTCCAAAATGCTCCAACTAAACATTGGAATGAATCAAATCCATTCCAATGATGCCAACCAAATAGCCCCTTAGTAACATTAGTACAAACGGTAACGGTTTACTATTATTTATTACCTTTGATAAAGCCCAATTGCTATATTCGCGTTGAATTACTATTTTTTATCGACGTTTTCAATGAACTACTCATCTCACCCCAAACACATTAAATAAACTACGAACAATTTAATCAAAATAGTGGATTACTAATCGAGACAACAAATTATTTACCGAATTAAACTAATTAAAACTAACAACTTAAATGAAACAAAGAATTAGTGAAAAAGCAAATTTTAATAATTAGTAACTAGTTTAGATCCCGTGCCACAGCACGGATAATTTGAGGTGGTTTAATAATTAGATATATACTCCCTCCATACCACACCAAAGGTAACATTCCTTATTTGGCCCACAACATTACCAAGTTATCCTTATACTCATTTGATATTTACAAAAAATGTCATTATATATTTCACCTATCAACTCACAATTAAACCCACAATTACATACCTCACCTATTTTTTCCCTTTTTGCCCCCACTTTTACCCTCTTTTCTTAAATAACCCAATTTTCACCATGTTACTTTTCGTTTGGTATGGAGGGAGTATATAATAAGATGTAGAGTAAAAGTATGATATCTTACAAAATGGTGTGCTATATCACGGTTTTATTATGGGAAGTTTATAAATAAGTTGTTTCAATAAAATTGTATGTTTAAAGTGATACTACATTCACTTAGTGTTATAATACAACAAAATACAACCAAATTATTACGTAATTAACCAATTTATATAATTTTGATAAAATGTTGAGACGTCTAAAAAAATAGAGTGGTGTGAATAAATTGACGGAATATAATGGTAATGAACTCTGACTCGCACTTGTAAAAGATGATAATGTTTAAATAATTGCGCGAATTATATATCGGTTATTAAATAAACCCGACAAATAAGCACACAATGCCCATGAACTGTAAATTATTTGCAGACCAAACAAAACATGCCGAACTTGATTCATAACATGCAGGCCCAAACAAAAATCCGGATAACATTTAGGCCCAAAACAAAAATCAGGTAGGTAAGAATAAATTGCTAGAATGTTCTTAGTTTTTGTCGATACATACAATGTCGACAAAATCAATTGAAACCCCCAATTCTTCTGCCTGTTCATCTCCTTCATCATCTTCAACATTCAATCCTTAATTTATCAGATTCAGTCAAATCTTAGTTAACAAATCAATTAGGTGAATCATTTCGAATCATTCCTCTTCTAACACAGCTAATTACCCAAAAGCATCGACTCATTTAGATAAATCCAGTGAAACCAAAAGCAGATGAGATATCATGTTCATCGCCTTCATCAACATCGTGCTTCATTACGTCTTCTCCACATCATGAGTCCCCATTATTTCGCGATCGATGATGAAACTGAGATCATGTAATACCCCGTATTTTAAGGTTCATAATAATAAAAATAATAATAATAATAATAATAATAATAATAATAATAATAATAATAATAATAATAATAATAATAATAATAATAATAATAAATATTAATGCTATTATATTAATATATGATATTTAATGTTCGTAAATAACTAATATACGATATTTAATATTCGTTAAATAATTAGTATTTTGAGACGGTGTTGGGATTGGTGTAAGGACCGTGTGGGAATAGTGCGTGGACTGTGTTTTTACGAGGTTTGAATATGGCCATTTACGAGACATAATTATCAACGAATACGTCGAACCTTTCGGGAAACCTTTTATATACCTTAGACCCCACCTACCATTGTCATTTTCACCAAATTTTCAGAAAAATTACTGTATTCAAATGGTTTGAGAGAAAATAGGACATCGAGACGAGAAATACTCAAGGTACGATTACGTTATCCGTTTAGTCAGATTTATAGGGTTGATTGGTCGTCTGATTTGGGTATCTTAATGTATTTATCTTTGAAAAGTTTAAGCATATACTAGCGCTTATTTTAAGTCTTGTTTATGCCTGTAAAATTCTGTAACAATATTCCTTACGGTTTGTCTTGGGTGATTTGTTTATGAACATGTCGATAAAAGTCCGCGAATTTGATTGTATTGTGAAAAATGGTTCCAAACCCTAACTTATATGTCCAACCAATTATGGGTATTTTTCATACATCAAATTTGGAGAGTCTTGACGATGTTAGGATTTGGCTTTGCTCAAAAATGATTTGTTAACTCATTTTATAAGCAAATACTTTTTGTGGGACGGAATCTGTCAGTTGTTGCAAATCGGCCTAGAAACCCTTAAAAGGTTTGGAATTTGGGAAAGAGTCACGGTTCATGATTTGTAGCTAAGCGTCTTAGGGTCCTGATCCAATTGGTCGTGCATTGTTTCGATTTTTTCTAGAATTAGTTATGAATTTTATAGTGAGGCTGTTCTGTTTTGGAAAGACATAAAAATCGTGTTTAGCCTTTAAAGATGGAATTTCTTACAAGGTGGGATAAGTCTAGGCATGTGCATGAATTGGTTGTGTGAGCATGTAGTAATTATAGATAATCATGTTATGTAGGTGCCGGGTGTGTAAGAGATCGGTTTTGTTTGCTTGGTTCTTGGTTGTGGAGCATTTGTGTTTGTTGCTAGCTTTGAAGAATTGCTAAAAGGTGACGAAATTGTAGTGGAATACTTCTAATTGCTGATTGGATTGCTATTTGGCATTACTTGCATTCAGGTAGGATATTCCTACTCAACTACGGTATTGATGTGTACGGTGATTTGATTGACATGTTTGTATATGTATGATTGTGCTATCCAGTTGGTAATTTTATTGGTACAAGATTATTGAATTATGATTGTTGGCATGAGCTTATGGTATTGTGATCATTGGCATAGAATGTTGCATTTGATTATTAACATGGCATGCATCCATCTGATGTCGGTGTCGGAAGTATGATATTGAGAAAGGCCCAGGCTGGCGCTGTAGTTTGCAGGCGCGCTGCGGCTACAGGCTTGTCTCTGGATAACCTCAGCTTTTATGTTGGTTTTGCTCGATGACGATCGAGGTATACCTCGGCCTAGGGAATGGCGGGGTGGGAGTTTCGGGATGTGATCACGGGGAGGTTCGGAGTTGTGTGATGGTATTGGATGCGGAGGTGCATCAGTTGCATGGTCTCATATAGTTGCATTCATTATTTATTGTTGTTTGGTTATCCTACTCAACCTCGTGGTTGACCGTGGATTAGTGAACACCTGTGATGAACCATTATTGGGGAGCAGTTTGTGACAGGTTGGAGTTGACTTAGTTGGGTGCTGGATGGATGACGAGAGGCACGATAATGGAACTTAGAAGTCTAGATCACCTACATAATCGTATAGTTTATGTTTTCTTAGTCTTGTTTCCATTTTGTTGTAACATAATCAAGTTTAAATTTGACATAATTTTGTAATAAGTCTTAATGTTATATTTAAGTTAAAGTACTTTGGTTCTTTGTCCACTGATTAGAAGACTCGCACATGTTTTCAAATTGATAAGCCACGAAAATTCTTGATGTTTCAATATTTAATGGTAATTTTTGAAAACTGACCCAAGTTTCGGACCAATTGCTGTTACGTACTTGTTTGGACCAACTGAGTTGTAAAATCCTTTAAAAAATTGAATTCTTGAGCTTTGGACCTCATTCTTTTGTTCATGCATTTTTAACTCTCTGTATTTTCTAAAAGGTATGATAACTAAAGTTTTAATTGAACGGTTATTTATTCGTGATTTTTGGAAGTTACAGCATGAATCATGACTTTGAATGTGAGTTTTATGTTATGTTTTCATACAATAGTTTCATCATTTCATGAGCCTTAATAATATGACCTTACAATGTTCTTATATAATGATGGTATCTTCTTGTTCATTAGATATGTGTCTTGAGAAGTGGTAAAACTGAAAGTTTTAGTTGGATAATCTTGTTGGCATGATAACACGAGTAAAAAAATTTAATTGCCTAATATGATTAATATTTTATATGAGTCCAATTGTTTTCATATTTCATATGTTTAACATGGTGTAATGCCTCTTGTGTGTTCATTATATTTGTAGTGGCCGAATATACGTATTTATGAAACTATATTGTCATACCTTATTAAAGTTGGTGGCGATAAATGTTAAACTTTAAAGTTTTCTAATATATATTTTATTGATCGATTTTTACTATCGTTATTTTCTCTTGTAGAGATAAAATATGCTACACATGTTGGTGGGAAAGTTCTGAATTGCACCTTGATATTTGGAGATTGCCAATTTATTTTGTTGATTATTGTCAATCCTAATATGTCCACATGAATGTTTATATGATAACACTAATTATGTCTAAATGTTCACTCATGTGGTATGTCATTTATGTTCTAATGTCTTTTATGTGATTATGCGTGTCCATACTTATATTTGTTGCTTTCGTTGCGTTATTTTATTTTAGTTGGACCTTAATCTATGATATGATATAAAGGGCATTGATAATACTTATCGGATATATATACAAATATGTTGTCATGTAATGTTATGGTGATCGCGGCATTTGTTAAACTAGAATAAAATACTTGTTGGATATAGTTATGACGTTTGAAATATATTCTAGTGTTGACGCTAATTATTGTATGTCTTTCAATGGAAATAGTTTATGTCGAGTATGTTGGCTATTTAATATGAGGTCGTCATTTGATGATTCGCATGTTATTCATATGTTTATATGATAGTCGTTGTAGATGCGTTTAATTGAATACGAGGGTTTAATATGAGTTGTTCAATTATTTGCAAATCTTTGGTCATAAATGCTAAGTATATGTTAGTATATGTGTATGCATCTGTTTAGATTGTTCATGGAATATCTTTCGTTTTGCTCGAAATGGTTGTATGGTTGCTGATGCGTGCATTCCATATAGACTTTACGGTCCATTTTGGCACGCATTTCTATGTCATTTACGTGATTTTATGTCACTTTATACCCCGAATTCGCTACTTTGTACTTTCATTGCCATTTTGTAGGTACAAGTCGAGAAACGGAGAAAACCAAGCCAAAACAGTCCCCAAGCACGCATATCTAGGAGATGGAGGAGACGGAACAGAACTCTTGCGCATTGGGAAGCGTGAAACCACCCCTTATCCAAGTCAAAAGCCAAATTATCATTCATCACGGGTTGCATTGAAGAAGAAGACCTCGATCGAGCTGTCCTGTGCTCGATCGAGTGGTTTGCATGTGCTGAAGGCTCGATCGAGCTACCATGTGTTCGATCGAGTGATCATTGCTGAAGAAGGTCTCGATCGAGTTGGTCTTGTGCTCGATCGAGAGGATGCTGAAGATTGGTGCTCGATCGAAGGGACTATTGTCTTCGATCGAGTAATTTTCGTTACTGGGCTTAGGTCCGTTACGCATTAGGTTTTAATTATGCATTAGTTTTGTTATAAATAAGATTAACATGACTAATCAGAGGGGGCATCTACTATTATCATCTAGTTAACATCTCTTAGTTTACATCTCTGATAACTTTAACTTTGCTACGATTATTCTTGGAGATTCGGATTTGGCTTACTACGATTCCCGATCTACAACTTTGTAATCATACTCTTTCCCTTTTTATTTAATTCTTGTTTCTTTGCTATTTTGCTTTTATTAATTTCATTATTAGTTATAATGTCTTATGTTATTATCTTAGCAATTGCTAGTTTAGTATCCCAAGCCATGTGTAGCTAATCTCTTTAATATGCTAGGGTGAGGGAAACCGTGGTAGTAACATGATAGGATTGACTTGTTAGGTTAATATTGAGATAAGAATTATTCTATGCAGTTTAATTGTCAATTGGTTGAATGAGTGCACGTAGGAGACCGATTATTTAGTTAACCCCGGCCTGGATCGAAAGATTGGTAGGGTAAACTTGCTTAGATACGATAGGCGAATCCTAATTAGGGCGAAAGTCAATTAGGATGACCTTAGGGTGATTAGAGACCGAAAGGGTATAATCATTGGTTTGAGACCGAAAGGAGAAAACCGATTCTCTTCTTATCGATTGACTGACTAACCTAGTTAACCCGATAGTGCAGTAACCACGGTGGACCGATTCCTGGCATGTTTCCCCTTTATCTGATTTATTCCATCATTTATTTGCCTTATTTCTCTCATTCTCTTTTTAATCTCGTAGTTTAGTTACCAATCAAATTTAAACCCCCAATTTTGTGACTTAGACAGATTAGATTATAGATAGTTGTTACCTCCCTGAGGAGATTGACCCTACTTCCGCTGACTACCCAGTTAGTTGACTTAGGTTTATTTTTGGTGTATTGACGACACGCATCAAATTTTGGCGCCGTTGCCGGGGAGGCAATTGATTATCTGTTTATTTTAATCTGTTTTGTCTTAAGGAATTTCTGATTCCTTAAGACCATTCTTATTTTTCTCTTTTAGTTTGTGTATGCGCAGGTCTTTAAGGTACGAATTAGTTGAAGCTGATCCGGAACCTGAGAGAACTTTCTTACGCAGAAAAAGAGAGTTAAAGAAGATTCGTCAGGAGAAAGACTTGAGTACTTCTGACCATTTATTCAACAGTTCTGATTTTTCTGTTGAATCTGAGATACCAGTAAAGATGCCTAATATTTCTAGTCATTCGGAGCCTACTGCCGCATCTATTCCCAAGGGCTTGAAACTTACGACTGATGAAGATGGGAATACATTTGACATTCGACCATCTTACATTAATTTGGTCGAATGAAACATGTATCGTGGAGTACCAGGAGAGGATCCGAGAAAGCATATGGAGATCTTTGCTGACTACTGTTCATCCATCTCTATTTCTAAGGGAGTGACCCAAGATAAGATCAAGGAGGTTCTATTTCCCTTTTCGCTGACTGATAGTGCTAGGGAATGGTTGACGGATTTGGATAGAGAAGCAGCCGGTATTACTGACTGGACTACTTTGGCTCTTGCGTTCTATAAAAAATACTGTCCGCCGCAGAGAACCAATGCCTTGAGAGGGCAGATTACGAATTTCAAGCAAACTGCTCAAGAAAATTTGTACGAAGCTTGGAGTCGATTTAAGAAGGCGGTGAGGTCCGTTCCTCACCATGGGTTTCAGCCGTGGTTTTTGTGCAACCAATTCTACAATGGGTTGTATGATGATCACAGAGCTATTCTGGATGCCGCTGCTAACGGTAGATTCCAGAAAGAGGTTGATGATGACAAGGGTTGGAAGCTAATTGAAGAAATGGCCAACCATTGTGCTGAATATGGTAACCCAAGGAGTAGTACAAGGACCGTAGTTAATATCAGTTCTGATGGCATTGATGCCAAATTTGACAAGTTGAATACTAGACTTGATCAATCGGAGAAGAATGGCGCTGGGAATCAACAAACCGTTCATCTTTTGCAAAATTAAGAAGTACTCACTTGCGAGAGGTGCGGTGAGTAGGGACATTCGGTTGTTGACTGTTTCGCTGAAAGGGAACAAGTTTGTTCGTTTCAGCAATATCGGCAAGGAGGTGGTTATTACAATCAAGGTAACGTCCATCTTAAATTGAGATGGTCGAGTCAAAATGTTTTAAATCCTACTCTTACGCCGCAACAAGGTTATGTTCCACCACACAAGCAAGGCATTCAAAAGCCTCGGTCATTCCCTACGCCGAACCAAGCTAGTTCCTGATCTGGACGAATTTCTGATATTGGTGAGTTGAAGTCGATGATTCAATCGTTGGCGATCCAAATGCAAAAATCCGATCAAGCCAACAACGCGGCGATTAAGCTTTTGGAGTCGCAAATTGCTCAAATAGCTGGCAATCAATCGACTAGGCAACCGGGTCATTTGCCATCTCAACCCGAAAAGAGGAAAGAGACGCTTAACATGATCAGTTTAAGGAGCGGTCTCACTTATAATAGTCCAAGTGCTGCTGTACCTGAATTTTCTGGCACGGAAATCAACGTGCCAAGTTCTGACACTGATAAAGCCCTCGATCGAGGAGAGACTATTGCTCGATCGAGGAATAACGGAGAAGAATCTCTCGATCGAGGAGATGAAAGTGCTCGATCGAGTGACCATGATGATGAGAGAGTTCGATCGAGAGACCATGTCGATAAAAGTGCTCGATCGAGTGAAATCACTGCTCGATCGAGCAATGCTGGTGAAGAAAGTCCTCGATCGAGAGGAAAAAGCAAGCGGATGATTAACAATGAGTTTATATGGGAAAGCCGAGAGAAAGCTTCCGAGGCCTTCGCTCCATTTCCAGGGCGGTTGATACGGGCTAGGACGGAGAAAGAGTTCGTGCGATTTGCTGATATCATGCGCGACTTGAAGGTGAACGTCCCATTTGCAGAGCTATTAATAAAGGTACCCTCTTACTTAAAGGTCATGCGTGAAATTTTATTGCGTAAGAGATCGGTAGATGTTTTAGAGACTGTAGCTCTAACCGAGGAGTGCTCCGCGCTCCTCCAAAATAGGAGTCCACCTAAATTGTCCGACCCAGGTAGCTTTTCGATCCCGTGTCATATAGGAGCCCATTTGATTGATAATGCATTATGCGACTTAGGAGCTAGCGTTAGTGTTTTGCCTTTGTCGTTAGCTAAGAGGTTGGGCTTTACCAAGTTCCAGTGCACTAATATGACGGTCCAGATGGCTGATCGGACCTTGTCGAGACCTTTAGGTGTCTTAGAGGACATTCCTGTGCAAATAGGGAAATTCTTTATTCCAGTCGACTTCGTTGTATTAGACATACTCGAGGACACTTGTACTCCCATTATTTTGGGAAGGCCATTCTTGTACACTGCGCAAGCGGTTATAGATGTCGGGTTGAGGACACTCACTTTCCATATTGGTGGGGAGGAGTTGGTATTTGCTCAGTCTGCTACGCATAAGGGTCCCATGCTCATCTTACCTTACTATGCCATTCCTATAGCTAGTGTTGAGCCGGAATCTTATGTGCATGATATATCTGCTGCTCCTGTTATTGATGTTGAGCTGATACCGCTTATGCATGATTTATCTATTGTTGCCCTTACACCTCCGCCCCAACTTGGGAGCGATATGGAGGACCATTTTGCTGTTGTCTCTTTTGTAGGCTCTGGACTAGGTGCATTGTCGCTAAAGCCTGGAGAACCATGCTCGAAAGACGATGCCAAGAAGAAGAATGCTGAAATCAACGTGGTTCGGGTGAGTTCGAAAGATTACAAGGTGGAGCGCAACCCAAAGGATGGATCATACGTGTGGAAGAAGAAGACGGAAATTACCGTTGTTGAGGGTATTTCCGCAAGTCAGAGGCCCCCTTGCGGCCTATTGAGCTTATTTGGACATTGAGCCGGGTTTTCAACCCCGTGCAATTTGTAAAAATAATTTAAATTGTTTTTAGACCCTTTTTATTTGTTTTTAGACAATTAGCGTAGCTACAATTAGCCTAGAAGACTATAGACTGTTTCTTTTATTGTTAGACAATTTTGTGGTATTATTGGGATGTATTTTGTGTCGATTTTGCAGGTAAGGGAATGCGTACTCAAAAGATATATCTCAAAGTACGTGTCAAGCAAGAAAAGAGCTCGATCGGGTAGCAATGTTGCTCGATCGAGGGGAAAAAATCTCGATCAAGCAGTCTAATTGCTCGATCGAGCAAAGAGGGAGGTCAAAGGTCAACAATCCCCGATCGAGCGTACCCATTCTCTTCGATCGAGGACCATGGAGGAAATATTTCTTCGATCGAGGATTCTTGTTACTCGATCGAGTGGATCTGCGCTATGTAAAGGGAGTTTTGTTCGATCCCATTCATTTTATTCGATCCTCTTTACTCTTTGTGTTCTTCATATTTCGGCCCTAATTTCCCCAAATCCCTACCTCTCATCTATTTTATGCCCAATTAATCACCACAATCAATTACCCAAGTTCTTTAAAACCCCAAGTAATCAAAAGCCCCTTAAATTTCCCCCTTGTTTTCGTGAATTTGTGATTTGCGCGACTTAGGGTTTGCTTGTTTCGATTTTTTCGAATTTGTGATTTCTGCCTTGATTAATTGTATCTATTGTGGGTATTCATCAACAAGTAAGTCTATCATATGCTCTTTACTGTTTATTTGCAATCCCTCTTCCCCTATTTGATGAATTAGGTTAGCAGCCGATTGTTTAGGATAGATTAAGCTTAGTGATCGTATTTTGATTTATTACTTGTTGATTATTGTAGCAATGGACCCTAAGATTGTTAACACCGCTACTGTTTTCGAGGTCCCTGCCACCGAGCCTTTTGCCTCGGTAACCGTGCCTGAGCAGGCCGTCTCTGTTCCTACTGTTGTCGTTGAGGATGCCACTACTGAGGCCGCCATTGTTGCTACTGTCCCTGTTGTTGACACGGCCGTTGCACCTTCTTCCAGCTCGTTTCTTGTTAAGGGGAAGAAGGCGGTGCCATTTAGTAGGGTGGCTAAGCCACTTTCTACTACTGCTGGGTTGGCACCCAAGCGACCCGTTCAGAGAGAGGCCACTAGAGCCGAGAACCTTGACCCGCTTCCGCGACTCCGAGAGGTACATTTTATTTTTAGCTCCCACCGGGAACGGTTGGAGAATATGTTGCCCTCTCCTATTATTTTGAGTCGTTTTATTTTTCGTCTCGACCTAGAGAGTCTAGGTTTTTATGCTGATGTTTGTGCTTTGTTAAACGGGACGGGAATGTCGGGATTGATCACCACGAAGGAGTCTACCTTTCGAGTTCCTACGCTCGAGTTTTTTAGCTCTTATGCTTTTAAACCCGATTTGTATAAGGCTGGCCCTACTAGTACTTGCATTAGGTTTAGACTCTTTAACAAATCGCATTCTTGGACTTTGTCCAAGTTTGGGGAGGTATTAGGTCTAGTGAGTGACGGCCCTTTGTCACCTCCTTGGCCGCTAATTCGTCAGATGTGGGCTGCACTTTCTCACACCCCCTATGCCTCGCGTAGGGTAGCCCATGTACACTTACCTGCCCCTCGTTATTTCTTGCGTTTGCTTGGAGAGTCTAGTTTTGCTCGACCGGAACCGAATAACGTTACCAACACTGAGTTAGCCATTCTCGCGGGGTACCTGAACGTTGATCATGGTACCTCGTTTGTTCTTAACATTGCTTACTTGGCTGCTCTACATTGGAACGGTATTGGGTCCCATGTCAAAGGAGTTGTGGTCGGTGGCTTTTTAGTCAGTAGGATTGGCCGCCACCTCTATCCCGATTTTCCTAGAGGTCACAGGGCCTGCGATAGTGACACCGTGATTGACATTGCGACTATGATTGGCTTTACTTGGATTATGGGTACTGACCGTAGGACGTGGAAGATATGTGGTTCCCCGTCTGTTGTTTTGCCTTGTCCCACATTACCCCCACTTTTACCCCTCCCTACTACTAGTGGGGTAAAACCCCCTCCTCCTATTTACCATTTACCTTTCACGACTACTCCTTCCTCTTCTACCAAGAAGAGGAAGAGGGCTTCCCCAGAGAGGGAAGTTGGAGAGTCGTCTGGTTCTCAATAGGCTGGGCCTACTGTGACGCCCACGCCTGTTACTCTTACCCCAGCCCCAGCTGAGTCGGCCTTTCCGGCCAATTTTATTTGTCCTCCACTCTTTGAGGCGCCTGAGGTCCTACACCAAGGGCGCCGTGATGCTTTGCTGCTTGAGATTCGCAGGGAGTGACGATTAGCTATCCCATTCCAGCTAGATGGCCTCACCCTTCTTTCTACCGATACCCAGAGGGTGGGTACCCTCCACCTGCCCCCGACTCAGAGGAAGAGGTGGAGGAGACACCGGTAGCACGAGCGGTGAGGGAGCGAGCAGAGGAAGCTGCACGGAGGCGGGCTAGGGAGGAGGAGAGAGATCCGACGTTTCAGGCGGATCAGGAGGAGGAGGCGAGTGACGATTAGCTATCCCCTATTTTTGTTGCTGGTTTGGGGAAGCCGTATATTGTGAGTTTTATGTTCTTATTTTTCTCCATCTTTCGCTTTATTGTATTTTTCCCTTAGGAGCATGTATTAGGCTGTGTATCCTTTCCCCTTGTTTGCTGTTAGTTAGCTGGGAGGCCAATGAGCACATTGTCTGTTTTGGTTTGGGGAGGTATTTGCATCCTTTTGTGTCTGCATTTGCATTGTTTTGCATTCACGTTTACATTTTGTTATTTTATTTCCTGTTATATAAAAATCAAAAATCAAAAAAATATCACGTTTATTTTTTCATATAGTCGAGTCGGATTGGAGTATTTTCGATGATGAAATTGCACTGTAATTCAGTTGTATGCTATTCCTTGCATTTTTCACGACCTGCTTAGCGAAATCAAGCGATTTCTCAAATTTTGTCTTGGAATTTGTTTTGAATTATTAGACTTAACTCATTTATTTGGCAGCCTACTCATATTTTTTGAGGTTTAGAGCTCATAACTGGTGACATTCATGACCGGTTCATTTAGGATTGAGAGTAGTTACTCCCCACATTTCATTGTATCGCATGTATATGAATTTTGTTTCTTATCGCCTGCACGCATGAGTTTGTGGTCGGTATCATGTGTTTAGAGAACTTTTACATTTTCCCCTTTCTCATTTTACCCCATCGGCTCCACATTAAGCCAAATCTGCTAGTTGCCCTTTAACTACATTCTAAATTAAGCCTACCTTTGCCGAGCTACTTTGGTAGTTTTGAGGTATTTGTTGCTTTGTATCGGACTTTGGCTCACTTTTATTGTATCGGAGTGAGTATTTATGAGAAAAAGAAGGAATGAAAGAAAGAAAAGAAAAAAAATCAGCCCTGTAAAACAAGAAAAAAATCGAAAAAAAAAAAGATTAAGAAAAAAAAGAATGGCTGAAATAATTATTCATTACACCTCTTACGCTTATTATTATTTTACGAGGTGCTTATTTCTTGGATTCTTTGTGTTGTATATGCCTAGTTATGACGACATTGAGCTTCATTTTTTATTATTGGAAGAACGGAATGAGTGTATTCATGGTTTTGTTAGGTGCTAGCTTGGCTACTTACCCTCACAATCCCATTATTGTTTTGCCCATTCTTACCAATTAGCCTCACATATCCATATTTTGCAATTGTTCGGCACGTGATTGTCCTTGAACGGTGGTTGTGCGTGTGTATGGTGACTGAATCAATTTTCATTTTAGTTAGCGATGCATGTTATGTCGGTCGCAGTCTAGGTGAGTGTCTGCAGTTTCTTCTTTCTCTTTACATATATAAACTTGCCATTTGCTTGTTGAGAGAAGAGTGACCCGAGAGAGTCCAAATTTATGTGTCTTGCAACGTCGAACGTTCAATTTAGCTCCACGATATGCATAAATTTTGTTCGCTTTTGTATTGAGTTATGCAGCGGTTGATTTTGTGCATTAAACGGTTTAGCATTGACTTGTAGCTAGCTCTGACATATACTCCTTTCCATTAGGTCCATATTAGTTGCATTTAGTTTTCTTGAGGATAAGCAAAGGTTTGGTTTGGGGAAGTTTGATGCATGCATTTCATATAGACTTTACGGTCCATTTTGGCACGCATTTCTATGTCATTTAGGTGATTTTATGTCACTTTATACCCCGAATTCTGTACTTTGTACTTTCATTGTTATTTTGTAGGTACATGTCAAGATGTAGTGAAAACCGAGCCGAAACTGTCCCAAGCACGCAAATCTAGGAGATGGAGGAGACGGAACAGAATTCTCGCGCATTGGGAAGCGTGAAACCACCCCTTATCCAAGTCAAAGGCCAAGATATGAGTCAACACGAGTTGCAAGAGGCATAAGAGCTCGATCGAGCTGTCCTGTGCTCGATCGAGTGATCACTGTTTTGGTTATTTTTAGTGAACTAGGTCAAAGAGGTCTTATGCGTTTTTCGATGTATGATGTTACGTAAATAGAACGAAATAGTAAATAACACTAGGCCTTTGGTGACGCGGAAAACCCAATGTGGGAAACGACCGCGGGAAGGACGATACCTTCCAAGGATTGCACTAGCTTTGTAATGGGGACGAGTACAATGAGCGAGAGGATTAAATATTGCTAGTACAATTGCTAGGGTTTTGCGTGTCTATGTGTATGGAGTTGAATGATTTTCACGTTCCCTCCTCGTCTTCTTATATAGAGACTAAACCCTAGTAGGGTTTAGTTGGCTTTCCCTCCAAGTCATCTCGAGGCGCCTCCATGCGTGATGTCAAGCCCTTGGTGGGCTGCTCGCTGCTTGCTGGGCCTTAGGGCGCCGAGTCCTGCTCGCTTAGTCCAAAGCTCGTTCGTCCTGCTCCGTTGATGGGCATTTAGCTTCCTTCTTCAATTCGGCCCAATATGGTATGACATAGTGTTGGGCCTTTCTTCCTTCACCGACGGATCAATGCTAGTGGGCTGGGCATGCAAATTATGCCCAAACAATCACTGCTGAAAGAGTTCTCGATCGAGTTGGTTCTTTGCTCGATCGAGAGGTTGGCTGAAGATTGTTGCTCGATCGAGGGGTGTTTGTCTTCGATCGAGTAGTTATCGTTACTGGGCCTTGGTTCGTGACGCATTAGCTAGGTTTTAATTACGCATTAGTTTTATTATAAATAAGATTAGCACGCTAATCAGGATTATCATCTCTTAGTTTACATCTTTATCATCTCTTATCATACACCTTAAACACTTTGCTACTGTAACTTTTCAAGATCCGAACTTGTGGTATTGCTTCGATTTCCGCCTTTCATATTTAGTAATCATTACTCTCTTTCTCTTCTTTAATTTAATTTCTCGCACTTTTGTTTTGGTTATTTTTAGTGATTTAGCTCAAAGAGGTCTTATGCGTTATTCGATGCACGATAATACGTAAAGAGCGCAAAATAATAAACAACACGAGGCTTTTGGTGACGCGGAAAACCCGATGTGGGAAACGACCGCGGGAAGGACGGTACCTTCCAAGGATTGCACTAGCTTTTAATGAAGACGAGTACAACGAGCGAGAGGATTAACTATTGCTAGTATAATTGCTAGGGTTTCGTGTGTGTATGCGTGTGGAATTGAATGTCTCTGCACGTTCCCTCCTTGTCTTCTTATATAGGGACTAAACCCTAGTAGGGTTTAGGTTAGCTTTCCCTCCAAGTCTCCTCGATGCGCCTCCACGTGTAATGCCGAGCCCTTGGTGGGCTGCTCGCTGCTACCTGGGCCTTAGGGAGCCTGCTCCTACTCGCTTAGTCCATAGCTCGCTCGTCCTTCTTCCATGATGGGCATTGGACTTCTTTCCTGACTCGGCCCAATATGGTACAACACAGTGTTGGGCCTCTTCTCCTTCACCGACGGGTTTAATGCTAGTGGGCCGAGCATGCAATTTATGCCCAAACAGTTTGCCCCATAATTTCGCGCGAGATTCGTCTTCGTTGATTGAGCGGGAAATTATCAGTTTCCAAATCCTGCGCAGTCTTTTCTTTCCTTCTTCTGCACGCATTGCCCCACTTTCTTGTTTTCCACCCCCTCGGTATCCTCCGCCTATTAATACTCCATAACTCCCAATCATCAATATCCTAACCACTTTCCAATTTCCAATTCTTCTCTCCTTCTTCTCCGCCCATCTTCTACTGTTCCGAGCACCGTCGTCGCACCTTGCTTCAGGTAATTACCTTCTTCTCTCTCCTTAAGATATGGATAACTTGGGTCAGACCTCGTCTCCTTCTGGTTACGATCTAGCGACGGGCGATCAATTCATCTCTCGTCGTCTCTTCGTCGACCCTCACAACTGCGACTCCACCCTTACCCGCGCCGATATCCCTCGGATTAAGCCGTTGCTTGGTCTTGGGGATGATGTTGAAATCGTCATTCCCAGTCCGGGTCAAAGAGCCGATATCCATCGTCGGGGTTGGGTTTGCCTGTATCTCTATTCGTTTAAGTACGGTCTCCGATTCCCTTTTCCTCGCTTAGTTATTGACTTTCTTTACACCAATAACTTTGCCATGGGTCAACTCTCCGCCAACGTATGGCGCGTGCTTCTGTTTGCTCTCGCTGTGAGCGAGAAGACCGGGGCCAGGATCTCCTTGGGAGACTTGGCTCACGTGGTCGAGATTCGATCGCTTGGGAGGGGCGAGTATACCCTTCGTAATCTTGGGGAGCCTATCTTTACACACTCCTCAAAGTCGAGGGATGAGAAGTGGTTCTGGGAGTTCTTCTACCTCAAGGTAGACTCTATCCAGCCTCCTGTGGAGGGTCTTTTCGAGGCCTGGAAGCCTAACTCGAGTACGCATCCTTCCTCGCACTGTTGAGTCTTGCTTTTACTGTCTCACCGTCTTACTCTTTTGCTTGCATGCAGCTCCTACTCCCCTGGTTCGTATTGGCAACCCTGCCGCCTGCAAAGAGAAGTTTTATTGCATCCCTCAGCAGGAAAGGCTGTTTCCAGAGTATCTCCCAAGCTTTACCGCCTCCTCGACTGCCAGTCCTCAAGCTTCAGCTCGCAACATGTCGTCTTGTAAGTATCCTGTGCCTGATAGTATTTCTGATTGGCTAATGGTTCCTGCTGATGTCTTCCTGATCTTTACCTTTGCGTGCAGCTGGTGCTAGATATGATCCCTTCGAGGCCATCTTCCGGAGTGCCACCAGGAAGAGGGTTGCTGCTGAAAGTCCCAATGCTCCTTCTTCTTCTAAGAGACCCGCTCCTTCTCCTGTTCCTTCTGCTCCTATTGCTGTCCGCCTGCGTTCTGCTCATCCTGCCCAAGTCCCTATAGAGGCGTCTCCTCTAGCGCGCCACCCTCCTACTCCTCCAAGGAGTCCTGTTACCATCTCCAATAACATCACGCTGCAATTTCCCGAAGGCTTCGGCAACATCGATGCCGTTCCCTACTGTCCAGAGATGGACCAGCTTCTGTTTCCTGCTGTGGAGAACTCTTTCAAGGAGTTCGATGCCGAAGAGATGGCTGCTAACGACGTGCATAACGCCTTCATGGTATCTGTCTTCCCTTATTGCTTTCTCCTCTGACGATTATCTTTATTTATTGAATGCTGATGGCGCCTTGTTATCTGCAGACTCTTCAATCCTCCCTGTATGTCAGGAAGATGATGGGCGCGGTGCAAGCTGGCAGTCGTGCTGTCAACTCCAAGAATCAGGAGCTTGTTCAGTCTTTGACTAACATGGAGGATCAGTTCACCGGTCTGAGGAGGAGGGTTGCTGATTTGAGGAGCGAGCTGGCTGTCATGAGGGAGCATCAGGACGCTGACGTCTTCAAGCTTGCTGAGGCTAGGGAGGTCACTCGGAACATGACAGAGCAGGTCCAGGCGTCTGAGGTGAAGATGAAGAACATGTCGGACCTAGCTCTGGATGTAATGGCCCATGCTATCTGGCGGGGAAAGATCTTGGGAATGGAGCAGGCTCTGAAGGAGACCATCACGCCGGAGCGCGTCGCTGAAGAGGAGAAGCGCATGAAGGAGCATTATCCTGAGGATCCTGATTTCAGCGTGCTTACCCAGGCGGCAGGTGAGGTGAATTCTCATGTGACGGTGGAACCAGAAGAGGCTAGCCTACCCCAACCTGATGCCAGGGTCTCGGGTACTGAAGGGGCCATCCCAGAAGTTGCTGTTGCTGCAGATGCTGCGGAGCCAGTACCTGAAAGAGAGAAGCAGCCAGAGCGAGCAGGGGAGGGGGCGTTGTCAGCTGTTGAGGAGGTCATGGAGATGATCTCCTAATTTTATTTTTAAGAATTTGAAGTATTTTAGTCTGGCCCTGCGTGGCGCAGACTTTGTAATTTTGAAACATGGTTACTGGATCCTGCCTGGTGGCAGGAAGAAACATATTTTGCAGCAGTCTGCCTGGGAGCAGGCTACATATTAAATCAGGTGCCTGACTAGCAGGCTTTTCAAATACGTTGTTTTGTTTATCTATTTTTCAATTGTTATGCGCTTGAGCCGTCCTTTATCATCCTGAAAAGGGTGACTTCAGATGCAAGGGGTTTGTCCCCAGCTCAAGGTTGCTGCCGTCTTGGTGTATAGACCAATTTAGGCATAGAGGTAGGTCACGTGACTACATTAGCCGTTCCAGTCCAGGGAGCTGGGGTAGGCGTCTGGGGGTTTTGGCCGTTTTGGGTATCAAATCAATCTAGGCCAGCCGTATCAGCATTGGGGCTGACTTAAGCCAGGTTGACTACTGCACCTTGTTCATGACGCAAGGTACAATAGCCGGGTAGGATAGCTGTGATTAAAGCGTACCTAAGGGAGGATAGCTGTGATTAAAGCGTACCTCAGGAGGATAGCTGTGATTAAAGCGTACCTCATGGACGTTTTATGGCGTCATTCCAGGACGAAGGATGGCCATGGTTAGGCGTACCTTAAGAAGGATAGCTGTGATTAAAGCGTACCTC